>VDFB02267383.1:0-35525 GCA_007258455.2 Sequoia sempervirens | reverse complement strand
GAGAGTGCATAGGCACCCTCTCGCACTGCTGATAGGCCCACACGGCCTACATTTTTGAGGAATGAACCAGCTGTAGAGAATATTGAAGAGGTTGAGGACCCAACCTTTGTTGATGCATATATGGCTGCCCATGTTAAATGGAGACTATTGACACCAAAAGCACAAGAACTCATGCATTTTGACCGATTTGTACAAGCAAGGATGGACTACTATAGGTCTTGGCAGGAGAGAAGACCTCAGAACCAGAATAAGGAACTCAAGCAAGCTACTAATAAGCTTACATTACCCATGTTTGATGGTAGTGGCAAGAGTACAACATAGTCATGGATTCATAAGTTGGATACCTTCTTGACTCTTTGACCTATGACCGAAGAATAAGCTATTCAATTTGCCATCTTGCATTTGGAGTGTGTAGCACACGAATGGTGGTATCATAGGTTAGTTACATTGCAGCATAGTTAGATCACATCCTATCAGAAGCTTGTGGATAGATTGGTTGAACGTTTTGATAGGAAGGATCCAAAATCATACATTAGAGATCTGGCCCAGCTCAAGTAAGTTGGGAGTTTGGAGAACTACATTGGCGACTTCCAAAAATTATCAGTAATGGTTCCGAACATCTCAAAGAGATGACTGGTGGTGTTGTTCATTGAGGGTTTATTGGAGCCAATGAGAGGATGGTTAAAAGCCTTTGATCCTCCTCCTCTTCAGGAGGCAATGAAGAAGGCTAGGAGTATGGAGTTCGCAGCCCCAAAAAGCAAGGGTTCACACAAGGAGGTCCCTTCTACTAGCAATGAGAATCCTCAACACATTGCTGATAAGAAAAAAAAATCAGTACCCATGGTTGACGAGGAGACACGAGAAGAGTTGAGGAAGAAGAAATTATGCTATTGGTGCAAGGAGCCTTACAACAAGGATCATGATTGCCCTTTGAGACCTAAGGGCAAGGCAAACCATTTCATGTGGGCATACTTTGAGGACTCTGATTCTGACGATATGGACCAGCAGGATGCTATAGAAGTTGATCTGGATGAGAGGACATCTGCTCCCACGACATTTCTTGCCAATGTTCAGGATGAGACTACATTCAGATTTCAAGGGACAGTTGATGGATAGTGTTGCATCACTATGCTTGATACTGGTGCAACACATAACTTTATTAATGGAGTGTTGTACCCCAAATAAATTTTTTGGCATTCTATGTAAATTGAGCTAAATCTTGTTAAAATGCCATGAAAGGTCTGTTTTAGGTCAAACCAATCATAGAATCTTGGTGGGTTTCTGTCAAGGAACACATGTACAAAATTCTGAAAAATTGAAAATTAGGGTTTTTTTTCCCCTATTTTCAGGGAAATCCCCCGAAAATAGGACCTTCCCAGAAATGATCGAAAATGATTTTGATAGGCTTAAAAGGCTTCACGATCACATTGGTCAAGTCAGAATCATCAAAAGACACGTTTTACTCTGGTGGGTCTATTTCTCTTTTTCAGGAACGAAGTTAGGAGCTCCACAACCATTAATGGCAGATTGGCCAGTACCAGGCGCTGAAAGCTAAGCTTCAAAAGCTTCAACGATACAACCTTGGCGGAAAAGGTCAAAAAAGATGCTGTTTGACGAAGGAGATTCCTGAAAACGAAAAAGGTCAAAATTTGACTAACTCTGGAGATGTTACGAAGGGGAGATTGCTCACATGTTGAAAAGGCGCCTTCTTCAAGCAGGGGCGCCCATGATCTTTGAAGGTCAAATGAAGTCAGTAAGATCATCCGAAGCAGTCATTCTTGACGTTTGACTGCTGGCTAAACAGTGAAACAAACATCCAGATCATCCGATGAACAGATCACTAGCAATTGCTGATGAAGCAAAAAGAGGCAGTTCAAGGAAATATCAGGAAACCACAGATAAACGACGAAGTTCTAGAAAAAGAGCCTTTTCAAAGCAAAGGCGCCCTTCTTTCTTGACCTCCAGATGCTGACCAATGACAAATGGCCTCCCAGGATAACCTTCTCAGCCCAAATAGATCTCGGAAACGCAACTGCAAGCATCAATACCTGACAGAGCAGTCAACAGATAATCTGGATCAAAGTAGGCAACTTGTCAGATGAAAATAATCAAGCTAAAAGGCAAAAGCGCCCTTTTCAAGGAGGGGCGCCCTTGGATAAAGGAACCCTAATTTGAGATCCAGATTTCCCGAAGACAGTCATTCTTAGCAGAACAGAGCTGGGTACCTGATGAAACGTCATGTGAAAACATCTGACTCTCCGATCAACGAGAAATCCAGTTCAAGGCACGAGAGGTCATTTCAAATAAGCTGAAGAACGAAGACTGAAAAATCACTAAGGCATTGGCAAAAGCGCCCTTTCTTGGGAAAGGCGCCCATTCTTTTGAAGCCTTAAACTCAGCTTTTTATCATCATCTCTCCCAGGCACTTCTCTTCAGTTTGGATCCAGCTCCGCAGTGAATGTGTCCGTGACGTCTCAGGATCAACAAACAACGCTAGATTCAGGATCAAACAGGGGGTTTTCAGGAGAGAAAATACTAAAAAAACTTGCAAAAGATGAAAAGGGACGCCTAAAAGAAGTCAAAGGTCATTTGTTGACTAAAGTCAAAAGCTTTTTGAGTTAAAGTTGGCTAAAACGCTCCACGATTGGTGGAAATCACCCTTTTAACTTCAGATCAAACTCAAATCACCTTTTGAGCTTGTGTTAGGTCCCCAAATTTGTGGATCTGAAGCCCAAACATATATATTCAAGGAGATGGCGTCCCCTTTTCATTATTTCATTGCAGGTTGAAAGACAAAAACAGCCACAAAGCTCTCAAAGGACGCCATTGAAGATCTGAAAGAGGTTTTCATCCGTTCTTCATTTTTATTGCAGATCTGAAGCAGGAAAGGGTTGCCATTTTGAGGATTGGATCAGAGATAGTTTTTTTTGAAGATCAGCTAAAACTTCCAATCCACCTTCTGTCTTTTTCCTCTCTTCTTGTCTTAGGTTTTCTTGCATCTGACAGAAAAAGCAACAGGCTACATCAGATCAGATCAACTGGGTAGATTCAGCATCATTTTCCAGAGAAACCCATCTCAACAAATTTTACAAAATCAGCAAACTTGCTGTCCCTATTTTTGGGGGTTTTTCCGAAAAAATTTCAGAATCCAAATGCTGAGGAACTGGGTTTGTTCAGCATTGAAGCACGAACAAAACCCATGTGCCAGATTTTTTCCGGAAAAATACTTCTCGGCAGGGCGCTATTTTTAAGGGTTTCCGAAAATCATCTGAACTAGGTCAAGCTTACAGTCAATCTTGAAGTTTTTCAGGATGCAGTACTCCCAGGTGCAATACGAGACCAAGACGGTCTTACTCCATGATTACCTGAAAACAGTTGACACAAATCTACACCAAGTAAATCCAGTGGTCGATTTGGAGCAGTTAGAAGGCATGAATCAAATAACATTGCAGAATATCGAAGAATCCGGATTGCTGCAAGCCGCATCAATTCCCATCACACTACAAAGCGTAGAGCTCGTAACCGCTTGTATCAAGCATTACAACCCTACCACCAGAGAAATCAGAGCAGCAGATGGAAGAATTGTTTGCAGTTTAAAGCCTCAGGATATCGAAAGATGTTTTGATATTCCCTCACATCCTAACAGCAAAGTCATATCATTGACGGAATGTGAGAAAGCTTTTGAGACAGCTAAGGACAAATGTCAAAGGATAATGGCCGAAAAATGGCTAAAAGTGACAAAGGCAAACTTGCCTAAGCCGTTGGGACGAGGAGAATGCAAAGATGAGTACGCAGTGTTAATCACTCTACTCAATAGAATCACTGGAGAAGAAGATGGTCGCCAATTCCAGCCATGGATGTACTATGTCATCGCTAAAATCATTGGCAGAAGGGAATACTATGACTGGGCCACTTTGATCAGTGACGCACTCCACCGACAAATCACTGGGTATCTGGAAGCTCATAGGTTCCACATGTGCTCTTACCTAGTATACCTAATAGCCTTCCAAGGCGATTTTAGGTTATTGAACAATGTGGGAACCTTAGGTGTGCAGAAGGTTCACGAGTTGTTCACACGCCTTGAGTTTACTCAAGCGGAAAGACACTTCAAGAAGACAAGTGATCACTTCACCATGCACATAGTTCGTGAGCTTAACCATGAGATGCACGTGCGTATTTCGAAGACAGCCAGAGAGGCAATGGCGGATTGGGCAGATTGGTTCATCCAATTTCCTACATTCTCCTACATACGCGTGTATGGCTACATTGGCCACCCCGCCATGCTACCAAGACACCCTTCGGATAGGGTAGTCTTCATGGAGTTCCTGAGACAGTTGTCCGAGGTTCATATCCACTTGCGCTTAAAGAGGAAGACAGCTGTTAACTTTCCCGTTGAAATGGGACTATATAGATGTGGATTCACGGCGGATGCAAAGATGATGGGTCAAGAAACAAGGAGGTTTAACCTCAAATATCTCATTGATAGAAGATCCTATGATCCCAGAGGACTCTATGCAGCACACCTGGAGCAACACTCGTCACATAAGTCTTCTATGGAAGATTATTGGGTGAATTGTAAAGACGAGTATGAAGTGCGAAGAAGGAACTACAACAGATTCAGACTCCCACAGATTGCTGATTTCATGTCAGCAGACATTGAGGGTCTGTCAGATGATGAAGGGGAAGTCATTCTCCCCACATTCTTCGCAGATTCAGTTGACGCCCAACCGCTCCCGAGAGTGGATTGGTATGCCAAAGAGGATACATCTATAGAAGAAAGAACGAGTAGAGTGGTTAGAAATAGCCAACTCTATCTCGACAGCAAGAAATCAAGGAAGGTGATACCTCACAGAACAGAGCCGCCACAGGTTCAGTCTACACCACCTTCCACTTCAAGAAGGAAACCTAGACAAAAGCAATGGTGCAATCCTCCCCGAGGAATGAGGATGTCAAAACCCAGAACACAGAGGACACCAGTGGAGAAAGCCACACATAGTCCTGAAATAATCACGGGTATTGCTGCCCTAGAACAAAGAGTAGAGACTGCTACTCCCCCTCGATTCAAATATGGTTATCACTTCTGAGGAACTAGCAAAGATTATTATTGAAGAACCAGCCGGTCAATAATGGCAAGAGGCGCTGAATGAAGAGAGCAAATGGTACCGTATGGAAGCAGAAATGCCAACATCACCGTGACTACAGCCATCACAGTCCTCATCGACTTGATTCGGCCACCGGCATTGCCCCAAAGATACCTCACTCATCTAGTTCAAGGCCTCACGCCCCTTCAGTGAAGTTCCTCGGCCGAAGATTCTATTTGGCTTGAAGGTTTCCAGGAAAAGAGGAAAATCCTCGTGATGAACTTGATTCTGTCGAAGTCTCGACTTCATTCCACAAGACACGTCGGTGAAGAAGTTAAAGAAGCAAGTTCACATAGAAAGGAATGCAGATTGTGAGATCATTATAGAGACTGCCGCCCCACCAGTAGAGAAAAGCATACACGAGGTTCAAGTAGAGGACTACATTTTGTCTCAACTTAACCTCGGGAAGACTACACGACAGGTGGAGGCGGATCTTCTCGGAATAGCTTCGGTGAGCGTACAAGAAAGGATGGCAAAGGATGGTAAGGAAAAGGCAGCCTTAAAGGCTGAAAATCAGAAACTCAGGTCTTACATAACCAGCTTGATACATGGCACACCAAACGTCTCAGCCTTACCAGCAGGACTACTAGATCTCCCCGCCGAACAAAATCATCGGCAATTGTTAACATTCGGCAAACACTTGAGAAATCAAGTGGAAGAGTTTGTTCTCAAGGGTAGATGCGTACTGGCAAACCTATACCAGTTACGGGATAGAGCACATGAACTTCGTGTGGAGATCCAACAGTCAGAACAGAAGATTGCAGAAAAGAGGCTCGAAGACGAAAGTACAATTGCAGATTTGCAATTAGCTTATCAATCAGTATACTCTGAGGAAAACAAGCAACATCTGTTTGCTTGGAAGGAACAATTGGCGTACAAGGTGAAAGCTCACGACGCCACCCCAAGAGTTGATTGATTTGCTGCATGGTGGCTTACCATTATCAACTTCGCAAGAATGTTGGTACATCTTTCCCTGCATGGAATATCACTGGGAGGAGAATACGCCGAAGTTGGTGACCGCACGGAACGTCAGTGACGTCCGAGCAGCACCTTTCGACGACCCTAGGGCTGTACGGCTAAGGTAGTTCTCTTTATTCTAATTGTTGAAGAGGCAAGATTCTCGGGCCGCATGACTGAAAACAGCCCACAAACTCGTGAGGTCATGTCTGACGCTTCATCGCCATCATCCTACGTGAGCATTAACTCCTGAAGTCACAGTCAATCAATGGATCGAGACATCATGGATTAATGGCTGTTATAAATGCACTAGAAAAGGACGCCATACATCCTCCAAGTGGCATTCATGAGACTTGAGTTGACTTGATGCTTCTTTCCAAGTCAACTCAAGGTGCTATTAAATGTAGTTGGAGTTAACTTGATGCTTCTTTCCAAGTTTAACTCCACTTTCCTTAAATCATGCATTGTCAGATCCCACTAATTAAGGATGTCTAATTGACTTCCATGATTTGTGGATCTTAGATCTCCACTAAATGTGGATGTCTATTTTGGAGGGAGACTTTACATTTAAGTTCACCTTTAGTTTGCTTTCAGTCAACTGAAGTAGTTTCCAGTTGACTCTTTGTTGACTTTCTCAGCTTAATCAAGTAGTCGTTTAACCTGTCTCCTATTTAGAATAACTTTGCTAATCGATCGCAAGAACTCATTGTTAACTCAAGGAGATTTTGGGGTTGCCCACCTTTCAGCTCCGAGTAAATAAGAGCCTAAATACGTTTAACCTTTTATTTGCTCTGCAAAATTGCTGCGCCATTGTTGCCAACACTTTGAAAGCTAATATTTGTTCACTCTTGGATGAGAGTTCATTGGTTGATTGTAATTGTGCATGATTTCGTGCCTTTGCTCTCCCAACTTTTGTAATTCGTTGATGAAGCATTGAAGAGGAATATCAGAAGGTGCTTGCATTTTGATCATCTTATTTGAAGTTATGTCTACGTCTTGTGTTTAATAGCTTGTTGTCTCATTTCCCTCCTCGGATAGGAGTCCCTCCTCCTTGGATATTTGTTATTGACAGTTGTCGTTTGATGTTGTTTAATGTGTTGACTTCCAAGCTATACTTCGGATAGGAGTCCCTCCTCCTTAGCAAGCTCGTTGGCCAAGGCATCGTGATTTTGTTGTTTCTAGTAAACTATTTCTTAAGCTCATACCTCGGATAGTAGTCCCTCCTCCTTGGCAGATCTCAGATCTAGTTTACCGTGTAGAGTGTTTGCTTGTACCAACCTTATCCCGGTGTATACCCGAGAGTTCAGAGCCTCGGTCATATCCTCTGAAGACGGTGAATTCAAGTGATCCAACCATCCCATTCCCCCGCCCTTTACTCCTCAAAGTGCCTGCCCATCTCAGCACATTTTTGATAGATAGGTGCCGCTAGTCGTAGGAAGTTAAGATCTCAGCAGTAAACCGTGAGAAAGCTTAGCTACTTCTGCCAAGATTGTGTTTGTGCACCCTTAGGTCCTCAATACCAAGCATAAAAAAGATAGGAACTTTAGTTAACATTTCCCTTCCCTACCATTGCTCCCAAGAGAGAGGGACTTCTCCTCTTTAAATAACGTAAGAAGTGTTGCAAACATTTGTAATAGCTTAACGCTACAATCAAAGACTCCAGAGGGAAGAATTTAAACCAACATGGAGATATTTTCTCTCCAACGCCATTTGAAGGCTCTAATGAAAGCCATTCTCAGTGTTCTTCATATTTCCAAGTTCAAGTTGCATAGAGGGACGTTTTTCACAAGATTTCATCTCTAGGCGTCATTTTCCAAGGCAGCAGTATATAACTTCTAGCTTCTCCCCACAAATTTCTTCTATTCTTGTTTTAGGTTTTCTTGCATGTCAAGGTAAACAACATTTTTTCATAGATTTGGCCTTCTAGGTTCGTTCAGCACAAGATTGGCCACAAAACCCACATGCTAGAATTTTTCAGGAAAGTTGCCCCGTTGCCCCTAGTTTTTAGGGTTTTTGCAAGAAGTCACCTTTTTCGAAAATTAACGAACTGGGTTTGCTTAGCACAGGGGCGCCTACAAAACTTGTGTTAGAGTTTTTCAGGAAAAATATCTTCTACAACTTCTACATAGTT
The DNA here is from genome assembly GCA_007258455.2 of Sequoia sempervirens. Taxonomy (NCBI): domain Eukaryota; kingdom Viridiplantae; phylum Streptophyta; class Pinopsida; order Cupressales; family Cupressaceae; genus Sequoia; species Sequoia sempervirens. The sequence goes on along the minus strand of VDFB02267383.1, from coordinate 27,296 downwards.
TTTGCCTCTGAGGGTTGTTGCATGTCCAAGGAAAAGTCACTTTTTCGAAAATTTGACATTCTAGGTCCATTCAAAAAAATATTCCTAACAAAACCCACGTCTCAGAAATTTTTCGTAAAAAATTGCCCTTCAAAAAATTAGTTTTAGCTACTACAGAAAAAGTTGTTCGAACAGTATCATGTGCCCAGTCAATCTTCAAGATTTTCAGAAGGCAATTCTCTCAAGTTGAATACAAGACCAAATCAGTCTTGCTTCATGACTTTTTTAAGACTGTAGACACCAATTTACATTGAGCACACCTAGAAGTTGATTTCGACAAGCTAGATGGTGTAGATCACACCACATTGCAAAATATTGAGCAATCTGGTTGCTTGAGGCAACATCATTTCCCATCTTAGTGTAGAGCATGAATTTTTAATTGCTTGTGTAAAGCATTACAACCCTACTGCACAAGAGATTCGATTAGTAGATGGGCGAGTAATATGCAGTCTCAAGCCAAAGGATATCGAGAGATGCTTCGCCATTCCACCTTGTGTGAACAACTTGGTCATATCTATGGAGGAGTGTGAAAAGGCATTCAACACATCAAAGGAAAAATGCCAGAAAAGAATGGCAAAAAGGTGGCTTAAAGAGAAAAGAAACAACTTGCCAAAGAACGTAGGATGTGGAGAATTCAAAGACGAGTATGCGATCATGATCACACTACTCAATAGTGTCACCGGCCAAGTAGAGGCAAACAAGTTCCAGCCATGGATGTATTACATCATAGCTCAACTTGTCAACAATAGAGAACACTATGACTGGCCTGCCTTGATTAGCGACATTCTCCACAACTAGATGACCAGTTTCTTCAAAGCTCACGAATTCCGTATGTGTTCATACCTCGTATATCTGATAGCTTTTCAAGGCCAATTTAGAGGGTTGAATACTGTAGGAATTCTGGGTGTGCCTAAGCTTCATAAACATGTCTCGTAGCATGAATTCTCACAATCAGAAAGACACTTCAAGCAAGTGAATGACCAGTTCCTAATGCACACAGTGAGAGACCTTGATTACGAGTCACATGTACACATTTCACTAGAAGCCAAATTGGCGATGGCTGATTGGGCGGATTGGTTCATCTAGTTTCCTGCGTTTACCTACATCCACATATATGGATACTCAGGTCATCTAGCCATGTTACCTCATTATCCATCGGATAAGGTGGTATTCATGGAATTTCTATGGCAGTTGCACGAAGTCCATACCTTTCAACGTAGTAAATGCAAGACAACTGCCAACTTTCCTTTTTAGATGGGTATTTACAGGTGCAAATCGATAGCTGATGTCAAGGCTATGAGCAATGAGATGACGAAACTTAATCTTATGTTTCTCATCGAAAGACGCTCATATGACCCTTGGGGTCACTTTTCAAGACTCCTTGGCCACCATTCTTCACATAAACCTTCCATGGAGGATTACTTTGGTTTTACTTAGGCTGTGAAGGCGAGTTTAAAGAGAAATGCAACTATATCCGTGGGGTGCATCATATCCCTTCTCGGTGACATCTCGGAGGGGCCGGGGATTGGCCTATCACGACCTCTGGCAGGGCCGAGAGAGGCGGATAGAGTCACTTGAATAGCTCGGCTCCCGATTGAGGGATTATTCGGTTATCTTTCGTTAAACCGATCGGAGACTATTGCGAAATTACTATTTTACTTGATTCTGGCGATTAATGGGACCAGCACTTTATTTTTTAGCCGATATGGTAGCTGGCGTAGAATCACTTGAGCTTCGTGACGCTCCGATTGGTCCGATCATGAGTTAGAAGCGAGGAAGATATTAATATTTGACCATTATTGATTAAATATTAGTGCGTTATAATATAAAGTTATAATTTAATATTATAACTTAAGTGATTGCCTTGAGGGGTGCGCCATCATGAAAAGGGGGCCAGTTTGACATTTGATTAATATTTAAATATTCAGTGGAGAACTATGGAGAATTAAAATATTAAAATATGAATATTTCATTAAAACCCTATTTTCAAGCAAATCGCACTTTTCAGCCTATTAGTGGATTTTGCCTTGGGTTTTGAGCCATTATGAGATTATTGAGTTTTGAGAAACTGATCAATTGATCTGAGCCTGAGACTTTAGGGTTTCGCGTTCGACTTCATTGGGGAACGAGCCATCTCCAGCGGAAAGCAATTCAGAGAGTGTGCAATATCACTTGATCTATTGCCTACAGAGGTTTTCTTACTCAGAGAAAACTACAGAGCTTCAGAGGAATTCATATCTTCAGTTATTATCAGTTGTTTGCATTGGAATATCATCTATTGCCTGGGGCGCACTATTTCAGAGACATAGAAATTGATTTAAAGGAGGCCGTACCACCATTCATTGCTGATCTGACAGGCCGTACATTTCTGTCAGGGCCGTACCAGCAAGAAAAGACGTGCTCCTTGTCTTGATTCATACGCCTATCTTCAGAGCTCATCTATTCACCATCTGGAGGCGCTGGAGGGTGTTAGAAACATTGGAGATCATCAGACAGGAGAAAGACCAAGCATTTATTACAGCCGTACAACTCTGTACTTTTCAGCTGTGACAGCAGTTACCAGGTTTTCTCAATAAATTCATTCTTTTGCTTTGCATGTTTCAAAAATTGCATTGTACTGTTTCCAGTTGATGAAATTAAAGAGACGCCTTCATCCTAGCTTGTATTTGCTACCATATTGAAGATCTAGTAATTTTTAGAGAATTTATTATTATTTTCTGGTAAAGCCGTACCTTTGCATTTATTGTTAAAAATCCAAAATTTGCAAAAAAATCACAAAAACCTAAAAGCGTCAGAAAAACATTAAAGAGCGATTGATTCCATTATGGGAAACGGGGGTTTTCACTACATAGGTTCACCTTTTCGGTCGTTGAGTTCTTATCCAAAGGGTGTGGAAGGATATCGGATGAAGTGATGGGAAAGTCATACTTCCCACATTTTGTAATGTCACATTTTGGCCATCACGCTCTTTTGTGAGTTGATAGCCTATTTCCGAAAATCCATAGAATTTTGATTAAAATTAAAATTAGGGTTTTTCGCTTAAACTTCATGGTTTTGACATTTTTTGGAATTTACTATTTTAGCAAGGTTGCCCCAAGTTTCAGGAGACGGAGACTGGCCGAGGAGACGGTGGAGGCCGGAGTCCCCAAGTTTCCTTTTGAGGCCAAAATTAGGGGCCAATGAGGGCAGCTATATAAAATGAAATTTTAAATATTCAATAGATAACATGAATAAGGCATGCATAATACACATTATAGAACATTAACATATAACATTTGTGTTCAACATTATGCCAATACTCAATACGCATTCAAAATTAACATACACGAATCATGAAACAACCTCCAAGTTATAATTTATAAACTTATATCAAAATGCCCAAAGGCTACATTGCTGCCATATAGTTTTAAAGTTTTAGTTTGCTATGAAAATCAAAATACAATATCGTATGTCAATAATGATTACAAAATAAACAAAGAGCACTGCTGCCCCTAATCATCTCTCATAACTGCATCAAAATCAGAGTCATCCTCTGAGTCACTGCCACTGTAATGCTCCTCCTCAGCCAATGGGACCCCAACCAAGCCCTCAGCTGTCTCCTCCTCATCTACGGTAGTGTCCTTGGGATCCAATATCCGCCGTGGTACAGATGCAATGCGTGCCTGCAGATGCCATGCGATCAGGGCCAGAAGAGGCACTATGAGCGGTACTGGCTATAAAACATTCTGGGAGTAGAGTCTATTCCTCTTGAGGGAGTGGATAAAGCTATATGTGGACCAATTCCTCTCTGCAGCAGAGGAACTAGCAACCTGTGCAAGAAGGCGAGTGGCAAGTATCTTCAACTGCGGTGTATCTCTCCCATGATAGGTCCACCATCCAATAGGGTTCGATTGAGCTAATATAGCTCTATCCAACCTCGCTTGTGGTTTACTCAAGTTTGGGCCATTAAGATTAGCAAAGTCTAGAAATTGTGACCGAAGTAGTGAAGCTTGCTCTGGTGGATAAATCTTTTCAATGGCCCGTGTGAACCCATCTAAAACCTCAGCATCATCACCTGGAGGCACCCTACCATCCCTTGGTGCATACCATTTTGGATTTAGAGCAAAGGTAGCCATATGAAGCAGGGTGTTCATTGTATTCCACCTCCACGTCACAATGGGCCTAATGTGTTGCTCATATAAATCCAAAGTGGGGTCCTTTGCCAAAATAACTTGCCTGATCTTCCCAAGCATAGTGTCAAATGTCTCATATATCTCTCCAAGACTAGGAGAGTCTGTATCAGCATATCTAATGACATCTACAATGGGTGAGATGAAGGAGCAAATATATCTGCAAAATGCAAACAAAAAGTTCAAAATAATTAGTTGACAAGTTAATTGACATGTTAGAAACTTCAAAAGTTGGAACATTGGACAATAAAATTAAAATATTAAAATCAGAAATTTAATATGAAAATCAGCCATCTAATATGTCTTACCTCACATTGGCCCACCAATCATCATCGAGGATCTTTTGTTTGATGCTCTTTCCTTGAGTAGAACTTGCATTAGGCCATCTAGTCCACTCGGCATTGACCATCATCAGTTGTAGAGGCTCATGCACCTCAAGCATCCTCTCCAATAGGATGAAGTAGGTGGCATATCTGCATTCATTAATTCAATGATTCATTAAAAAATAAAAATTTAAAACAAAATCAGATTATGAATACAAATTGAAAGTGAAACAAAATGAAGTAAATGGCATACCTTGTATCAACAGGTTTGAGAAACTCCTTTGAAAACGTCCTGAAAAGAGCAAGTGAGGTGTGGTGGTTGCAAATGAACATCTGAATTTCTCTAGCTTCTGCCACCGTTTTCTTCACCCAATCCATCTTCCCTATGTCTTTCAATGCATTGTTCAATGCATGAACACAACATGGGGTCCAAAATATGTGCTTGTAAGTACTCTCCACCATCAACCCAGCTGATTTGCACACACGTGCTGAATCGGTGATCACCTGCACCACATTTGCAGCCCCAACCTCCTCTATGGCATCTCTCAAAATGGAAAATTGGAAGTCAGCATCCTTACGTCTCCCTAAACAATCTACGGCTCTAAGAAAATAAGAACCAGCAAGGCATGTGACTATGACATTGATGAGTGGCCGACGTCTACAATCAGTCCACCCATCCATCACTATAGAGCACCCCGTCCTCATCCATGTTTGTCTCATCTCCTCTATTAACACATTATCTTTGGAGTACTCTTTGTCTAGGAGGGTGGTGCGTAGCTTATGATCTCCAGAGGGTACAAATGAAGGACCAACAGTGGCTATGTCTTTCACCATTTGTTTGAAATAAAAGGAACAGGCCACATGAAATGGAATGGCATGGGCAAAAAAGAATTTGGCAATGGAGGATTCAGTGGTTTCTCGTGCTTGGTTTTGAAACATGGACTCAACTGAGGCTGCCTTATCACTACCAATCACCTTCCTCTTTCCTCTTAAGATAACACTACTACCAACTGTGGAAGGACTAGGAGTAGGAGTAGGCATAGATGATTGTGAACTTGGGAAAGAAGGAGACCCACCTTGAACCCCACCATCACACTCCATTTGAATTTTTTGGCACTCTATAAATAGTGCATCTGTCAATGCAGGACACACTCTAACTCCATGGCCCACCTCACCCAAAAAATGAGATCTAACTCTAGTGTAGCTGCCCCTAAACTCCTTTTCACAAACATGGCAAAACCAAACCCTACTCCCCCCTGAATTTTTTTGTCTTTCACCCTTGGCTGTCACAAATTGAAGGAATGGTTTTTTTTTGTCTAATGTGTGTTTTGCATAGTCCTTCATAGTATTGGTATTGGTTGATGAAGGATGGTGTTGGGTAGGGGTTATTTGCTCTCTAGTTTCCCTTCTAGCTTGCATTTCAACTTCACTATCACTCCCACCCTCACTGCTGCTCATGTTTTTTGTTTTTAGAATGCAAGTTTTGACTGAAAATGCAAAAAAAAAAAAAAAATCAGACTATGTATACTTCATATTTTGCAAAAAAATGACAAAATGAAAATAGGGAAAGGAAATGCATACCTCTTTGATGGATTTGCACTCCCAACAACACTATTTCAACCTCCTCTCCTTCAAATTGCTGCTCTTTCTCCTTCAATGGCTGCAATTTTTTTCCCTCTCAAACCCTTGGCTGCTCAAACAAACAAAATGAATAGAATGAAGTTTTAGAGGCCCTTTTTCTTTCATAAAAGAGTGAAAAACATTAGGGCCCACACATGCCACATAGGCAAGGCTTTTTTTAAAATTTTATGCTTTTTTAAAGTTCTTGAGAGCTCCAAAGCGGGGGCGGCCCGGTAGATCCCTCGGGAACTGATCGAGAAGGCTCAAAAGCTGTCCACTTTTTGAAGAAAATAGTGTCCCAGTCCTGGGGCGTTTACTGCATTTGCAAAGGGGGGATGGTCCCCGCCCGATCCCTTGCCGTCCCATGGTACCGGGGCGCCCTCGGAACCCGAGGCCAGGATTTTAGGGAGTGGGGGCGTGTCAGGGTATCCCGATTTTAAAATAAATTCCTATTTTTTGGCGATTCTCCAGTTTCATTGCCTATTAAGTCATTTTGAGTTGGGCGATCGCTTGGGTTTTGATTTTGGCATTAAAAGGATTATTTGGTGTAATATAATATATTTCAAGGCATTGGTTTTATTTCAAATTGTTATGGCCTAGTTTTATTGTAACTTTAAGTTGTGTTTTAAAGGTATTACCATGAAGGATGGTGCCCTCATGAAGGAGATATTTAATAAAGTTTTATTGTGCCTTGAAGTGGACACCTTTCTAAAGGAGGATTTAATATTTTGAATTTTAAAATATTTCAAAGGGGACTTTTGGCATCCCATTGTCTGAGGAGTTTTGGGAATTTGAAAAGTCACATTTTTTTCTATAAAAGAGAAGTTTTGCTCCAGCTTTTATCATCCAATGTTTATGCTAATGTTATGCTATCGGAATGACAACTTAACAACATCAAGTTTCCACAGTCCATGATCATGAATTGTTTAGTTTTCTAGATTGAAACTGTGTGCATTTTTGTGAATCAACGTTTCAGATCAAACTCCATGATCCATCATTAGGATAATGCATGCAACTAGAGAGAAGAGAAATGATGGATCATGGAGTTTGATTCGAAACGTTAATTCACAAAAATGCACACAGTTTCAATCCGGAATGACAACTTGTTTTATACTTCGAGGGATGCTTACCTCCTAGTTCCAATCCAATTTCGTGTTTGAAAGATAACACCTAGCTGGTATTATTGCTGCTTCTCAATCAGACTAGCAGATTGTGCTTCAAAATTGGTGAATTTTGGTGAGAACTTCAGTTTTTATGTTGCTGGTGTATACACAGCTGAAGGTGGTTTTCATTTACAACTTTTGGTATGAATTTATTTTGGTTATAGGTATTTGATCATTGCATTTCTATGATAATGGCGACCATATTTGGAGGTTTTCAGATTTTAATTCCAAGTTTCTGATTTTTCCAAGAGAAATCGCCCCTCTACAGGGCCGTACCATTTCATGAGTGCTTTGGGATTTGTGCAAGAATAATATCTTGAGTTTTGATGCAGTTTTGTAGTTTGAGTTTGGGTGCCATCCTCCTAGAAGGTCTTTGCAAAACATTTAGAAGGAGTTGTGATCATTTTTGTGAGTTTGCTGTTTGCTGATAGACATTTGCAGATTGCAGATTTTTATATCAGATTGTTCTAGTTTTCTGATTTTGGCTTCTAGCATCATTATTTGAGAGGTTACTCATTGAAGAAATCATCCTTTTAATTGTATATTGTAATGATGGTAAAAACACTTGAAAATTGCAGTTATTCTTCATTGTAAAACTGAAAAACAATAGTACTGTTTTGGTTCTTTAATTTGCTGCATTTTCTTTTAATTAATTCACATCATTGTAACCCCTGGATGGTTTACCGCCAGTGAGGATAAAGAACATTCTGAGCTTTCATTTATCACCCATTGGAAAGTGGAGAATTCCGACTATTGAGTGGATGCCCGCCGTAGTGGATGAATTAGTTCTTGTTTTGTAATCTTTCCCCCCACTGAATAAGTGGTAGAGAGGAAATCTTCATGGCTGGTTCATCGCCTCTTGCTACTTTCAGTTATAATTCAGTTTCCTCCGCCATATGTTAGCACCTTGCCTTCTAAAGGATCTTGTGTGCACATTCTTGGCGTTGAGTGTTTTTTCATTTGATTCCAGTTTTGAAGCTAATGCTAATCCTTTGGAGTAGTGCTGGTTGTGTTGTGATAATTTCAAGAAAAAAATTGACTAGCACATTTCAACATTCTTCAGAGATCAAATTGACTCGTTGGCACTTTGGTCAATGGATTGGTATGCCAAGGAAAGCATATCCATTGAAGAAAGGATAGGCAGAGTTGTGAAAAACAACCAACTTTTCTTAGACAACAAGAGGATGCAGAAGGTAGTCATTCCAAACACAGAGCCACCATTGGTTACTACCATACTACCTTCCACCTTAAAGTGGAAACCCAAACAAAAAATGAGTAGCCCTCCTGAAGGAAGTAGAATGTCAGGGCATATGAAAGGAAAGATGCAAGTTTCTGATTTAAATCAATAAGAACATGTGGAGACAGCCACAGACACAGTTGAAACAGTGCCAAAGGTAGAAGCATAACCTCCTATCCTGTTGCCACTACAGCAGTCTTCGATCCATATTGACTTAGAGCTAGATTTGCCACCATTCAACATCTCAACACAATCTCACTCATCAAGAGTTCATAGGACTAGCACCAATCCTTCTAGCAAGGTTAGTTGAGATTCTTCTTGGCTTGAGAATATCCTGGGTAGGAAGAGGAGAAAACCGTCCTACCAATTGGACTTTGCAGAATTTGATCATTTCTACCAAGACACGTTAGAGAAGAAGATTAGAAAGTAGGTTCATGTGGAAAAGAATGTCGACAACAAGATTGTCATTGAGATCGCCACACCACCTGAGGACAAAAATGCGGATGAAGTAGAGGTTGATGACTTCACTTTGGTGAAAGTCAACCTTGGTAAGAGCACACGCTAGGTTGAGGTAGATGTCTTTGAGGTTGCATTAGTGAGCATAAAGGAAAGAGTGGTTAAAGATGGTGAAGACAAAGCAGCCCTCAAAGCTGAGAACCAACAGCTATACCAACACATCTCCAACTTCATGACACGTCAAATGTCATTGCCTTGCTTCCGCAAATGCTGGAGCTACCTGCAGAGCAAAATCAGCTAAGTCAACTGATTCTATATGGGAAACACCTGAAAAACCAATTGGAAGAGTTCGTCATAGGGGCCGGTTCATACTGGCAGAGTTGTACCAATTGAGGTACAATGCCCACGACCTTCGCACATAAATCCAGGAGTCGGAACAAAGCATAGTAGAGAGCAGACCTCGAGATGAGATCACCATCTCATACTTGAGAATGGCCTATGATTCAGTCACTGCAAAGGAGAACAAGCAAAAACTTTTCACTTGGAAAGAACAACTTGTCTACAAGGTAAAAGCTTATGATACCATCTCTGTAGAATTGACCAAGTGCAGACAAAATGTGGCAAGTGCTGTTGAGTACGTAAGAACTTTGGTGACATCTATCCCTTGCTAGTACCAACATGAAGGTGGTGAATACATTGAGCTCGTTGAAGTGTAGATGTAGTTTCAGGACCTCATCCGTAGTAGTTTCTGTGGTGACCCCTATTGATTGCAAGTTGGGTAAGGTTGCAGCCATGTTGGCGAAGCTTGATGACGCAACTGTGAAGAGGAGTGCATTAAAGGATCAAATTGCAAGTGCGAGATGCTGCAAAGCCATGACATCATCTTGAGAAGTATCAGTTGTCTAGACAAAGAGATAGTTAACAACTGGTTAGAGGAGCTGATTACTCAAATTGATGAGGTGTAAACTACTAGTTAGGACATCCCACCTTCTCCAAAGATAGCATTTAATCAAAACAGCTAACTTGATGCCTTTTCCAAGTTAACTCTCTGTCCCACCTTTTATGCATTTCTATTTTTGGAGACACCTTTGTACAGTGGAGTTTTATTTAGTTTAGAATCAGTTAATTGAAGTAGTCTTTCAAGTTAACTGTTAGGTTACATAGGAATAAATCTTGCTGATTGGCAAGAACTAAATGCTAACTCAAGGAGACTTTAGGGTTCCCTACTCCTTTGAGTGTCTATAAATAAGAGCAACCTTTGCTCATTATTTTTTAACTTTACTTCATTGTAACAAAACGTTGAGCTCGAGAGTGTTCGACTTTGTTACTTAGTATATGTTCTTGAATCATACTTGTGATAACAAAAGGCTAAGCTAGTTTGGCTTGCTTTTTTGTTGTTCATGTACTTGTTTTCAATCTTTGTCAAGTGTTATTTGGTTGATTGTATCTTGTATGATTGTCCTCTTTCATACCATTTGCTGTCCCAAAAGTGTAATCGTTGATTGAATTTGAGAAAATAAATCAAAAGAGCAAAATGAGCTTTTAATCCAAAGTTTCAAGATCTATCAATATTTGTTGTTTCTTGTAATCTTTATTTCAGCCTACACCTCGAAAAGAGCACCTTGCCTTCAAGGGAATCCTGAGATCTAGCTTACCGTTTGATGTTGTTTCCAATAACCTTCATTTTAGCCTACACCTCTAAAAGAGCAATGAGCCTTTGAGGGAATCCTAAGGTTTGTTTATCATTTGATGTTTTACTTACATAAGCTTTATTCTTAGCGTAAATCTGAAAGAGCAATGAGCCTTTGGACGAGTTCTGAGAACAAGTTTGTTTTAGTTAGCCAAATCACTCCCGTTACTTCTAAATCATCTCGCTATGAATTTACTTGAGGAGATAGAAGCATTTTAAGTTATAGCTTAGTTGTAGTTGAGATCTACAAAACCAAAGAAAACCTCAGTTGCAATGCATGGTGTTTCATAACCTTGTGCTCTATAGCTGAGTAAAAAGATAGGAATTTAGTTTACTTTACTTTTTACGCAAAATCAGCAAAAGAGGGAGCTTCCCCTCCTAATTTGGAGAGCAGTTTATCTGTGCATAGCTGTCTGTTTTTATCAAAATGCCTTATTGAAGCAAATTTTTTATTTTGGGTACAACAATGGTATACCACTGTTTACCTAATATAGGTGCACCCTAGATAATGCAATTTTGCCTTATTTTTTGAAGTGTCATTTCCTTCATAGAGGTCTGCCCTTGACAATGAGATATTAGACTTTAATTCTCTAACTTTAATTTTCCACTTATAGGTGTGCACCTAATCTCTTGCCGCTACCATTCTCTTTCGTGATGGATGTCTTATATAGCTTCCTTCCATTATCCTATAAAGATACAAAAAGAGACAACAAAAACAACACTTGCACACAAGACAAAGAAAACAAGACAGTTTTGAAACACGACTTACCCTTGGGAAAACAATAAAATTGTTAGCTGAAAATAGACACAATACAAAAATTTCATTTGGGTACAATAGGTTCCTAGCTCACTTTCTTCAATAAGTTGTCACTTTTTGGTAGAGGACTTTATGAGGGACCGTTAGGGATGCCAGGCTGATTACCTTCATCCAATCTATCTCATAAATGTTGGAGGGACTAAGCACTCTTGGGAATTGTTGATTCATATACATACAGAGAAAATTTAGTGAGATGACATTCTAGTTTGTTCTTATTGACTTTTTTGGACGTCAAATTTATCTTGGATGGGTTTGCTATGTAATCCTTGCGTTTAAAGTTTGTGTTACTTGTATTAGATTATGCATTAAGTCTATGTGTATTATCCCATTATTGACAATTATATAAGTAAGGTCCTATTTAAATAGATATTGTTACTTTGGGAGGTTCTTATGTTCTTGCAACTATTGCATACAACATGTGTGAAAATCATTTAAAAGGCTTGCATGGCTTTGGTTCTAACCGTTGCTACATTTGGAATCTTTAATTCAATTACAAAAAGTATACATCTCTCTAAATATTGAACCTTAGTCATCAATATTTTATTTGAATATTTAACTTAGATGGGTTAGCTAATTTTGGCATTTTATACTTTGTTGTATTGTATAATAAGATGTTATAATTTATTTGTGGGATTCTTTTTGTACATGGATACAGTGTGTAGTTATCGAAGATGCTGTGGCAGGAATTCAAGCTGCTAATGCAGCAAAAATGAGGTAAGCTAATGAACTAGTTTCCTTGTTTTCAGAAAGTTGTTTCTTTGCATTTCTTAATCATTGAATTGGGTGGTATACATTAAAATAATGGATTTTTTTTTGAATTTAACGTTTTCTTAAAGGTTCAGTGCATTCACTATGATAATTGGTTATTGCTGTAGAACATATTTGGATGAGTGCATATTAGGAATCATAGCATTATACCAATAATATTCCCAATGTTAATTGGATATTGATGTGCAAAATATTTGGAGTTTTTCAAGCCAAACCAACCATGACAATGTTCATTTCAAACTCAGGTGAGTATTAAGGGAGCAACGATTATAATAGGAAGGTATAAAGCAGCGATTGATTAATGAATGATTAAATGGTAGAACCAAGCAATGTGGATGGGTGGTGTTGAAGATAGGGCAACCGTTCACTATGAAATGACACGTCCAATACAAGCATCCATTCTCTTTGATATTAAAAGAGGAAGAAAGGCAAACATTAGGGGGGGAAATGATATACATCTGGAGAGATGTAAGAAGCAGATCCAAAAGATACGATATGCAGATTCTAAAGAGATATATATGTGCAGATCTGAAAGTGTAATGAGCCAAACTGGACTTGACTCAAAAACCCCCAAATTTAATTCTTGAAATTCTCTTTTGAAACCAACACGAGCCTCTACTGCAATGATTTCACAGTGCTTGTAGGTCTGATTAGGGTGTTGGTGTTTGTCTTTCTTGTGTTTGGGAATTAATGCCAATGATATACATAAATTTAACAATCAATTGCATGTAATATGAACCCGAAATGAACTAAACTTCAATTGATAACACAAGAAGTCCCAAATTCATAATTAATAGACTTTCTTCATTACAAGAGAGAGTACATAATGGGACGGCTTGCATACATTCAAGAGATACTCAAGCAAGATTCAAAATGACCTTTAAGATGCATTCTACATGATATAAGAGCTTACATGGCATAGATAACTAGCATCAAATTTGGGAGGCAATACATCTTATGTCTTAATTCTACTTACAGCCAAACTTCACTGTGAATAGTGACTGCTACAGTACCCGCGCCCATTAAAATGCTCATACAAAATTACATACACGTTTCTCCTTCCGAAATCTTGTTGGAAAAGCTTCTAATGATGAGGGCGCCCACTTTAGAAGAGAAAGCAGCTGCAAATTGAAGGCGTTTCACTTGCTTTGGCTGTCACAAACCCTCATGTAATGGCGGCTGGCTGTAGGTGATTAAATCAGCTCTCAAAAACTTCATAAAATGTAAACAACTCCCTTTGGATGGCAAATGGAGACTCTAGCAGCAAATATCCTTCCGAAAGATGCCTCCAACAACTTGTTATCAGCAATTCCAAGCTCCAAAATGCAGCAACAGAAAATAACCAGCACTTTAGGGTGGTCTTTCACACCTTCAAGATGCCAAATTCCTAACTACAAGCCCAATCCAGGCTTACCCACTGCAGAAATCGGGAAACCCTAGTTTCCTTCTCTCCCAAACTCCACACTTCAAGTTTCATCAGCAAAATAATCTCAAGCATGAAGAAGTTCGAACTTTCTCTCCTTTTCTTATAATTTGTCATTGAAAACACTATTCACTTTAAAAAACACTATTCATTAAAGTTATAACTTTTTCACTTATGATGAATAGTAACTGAAAAATAAAGTGACCCCTTTAATAAATAGACACATGGTCCCCAAGCCTGAGTAAGTGAAATAAGTGGTGATGAACAATATTTTAAGCTCCAATTACACGCCAAACGCGCAAATTCACCACGTCACCGACTCCGGATACCAATACTGCCTTTAACCGACCAAGTGCCCGTTCAAGTGATCCTCTATCCGGACCCATTAGCCTACGAGGATCGACATAATAGGCTAATCCAATGACTCTCGATGCTTCTTGAAAAAGAATGGGGACATTCAGAAAGAGGTGTATGCAGATTTGAGGGAGAGATAAAGGGACTATTAAAATGGAAGGTGGTGAAGAGGGAGATATATCTGCAGACTGATCAGCAGTTAGCATGGTAAGTATTTTATAAATTTTAAATGATGGGTAAGCACTGTCATAAGTGTACAAAGATTAGTAAGTAAAATAGGGGATATCAGATATGATTTCAGTTGAGACTTATAATTATATTTAGGTATGTCATGAATTATGAATATATCTAAATATAGTGTGAGGGTTAAATATAAATAACAAGTATATATATATTCAGATATAGATATTATGATGCTTGGGTAATAAATGTATGAATTGAGAATTCAGTAATGATTGGTGTTGGACATATATATTTAATATATATATGATAAATATAATTATATCAAATATAATATGTTTCTTGTATATAACTCGTATGTTGATAAAGGTATTTTGGTAATTGATGTATATCTATATATATATATTGAGACTCATAAATACCTCATAGGTGGTGGACACATACAATATATACAAGATAATATATAATATATATAATATATTATTTACGACTATCCAATAATGGTGCTTACAACAATTATTGCGCCTTATAAGTAATAATGACTATTCATTCATTATAACAATAAATGGTATAATAGAATTCCATCTATGGGATCTTGAAAGACGATTAATATCTGCTTATGAAATATATATTATAGAAGAATCATTTCCATCTATGGGATCTTGAAAGACGATTAATATCTGCTTATGAAATATATATTATAGAAGAATCATTCATAGTGAGTGATAATGAGGAAATGTATAATTCTTTGACAAGAAAGAAATATTATATCATCTTTGATCTTATTAGATGTTATTATTGGAATTATTGATCTCTAATGTTTCTAATGCCTCTTTGAGAAACGCTTTGAATGCAATATTCGGATTTAAGTGTTCCACTAGAAAGGGGTCACTACAATTTTACTTAGCCCTTTATTCTTGAGTGTGATGCATCAAGGGAAGGAATTGGAGTAGCTTTAATGCAGAATAGGCACCCCATTGCATATGAGAGCTGGAAACTCAAGGATAATGAGAGGCTCTACTCCATCTACGACAAGGAGGTGCTCGCTAGAATGCATGCATTGGCGAAGTTTAGGTAGTATCTAGTAGGTGGGAGATTTGTGGTTAGGACAGACCATAACAGCTTGAGGTATTTTCTAGAAGGATTTAAATGAATGGCAACAAAAATGGGTCAGCAAGATACAAGCTTATGATTTTGACATAGAATATGTCAAGGGGAAGAAGAATGTAGTTGGTGATGCTCTCTCTAGGAAACCTGTTGTTTGCTCTCTAGCGGAAAACTTTGCTAATTGGAAGGCTCACTTTTTGGTGGAGTATCCCAAAAACATAGGTGCATGTGAGATCTTGGATGAGAAGACACATGATGACAGGTATAGAGTGGTAGATGATATCATCTACTAGAAGGGCATAATTTATTTTGTTCTTGAGTCCAAACTTAAGGAGAAAATCTTGAGAGCCATCCACGATACACCCTTGGTAGGACATCCTGGATGCTTTAAGACATATAGGTAGGTTAGGGAGAGGTTCTCATGGAAGGGCCTCAAGGAGGATGCCTTGAGACATGTGAGAGAGTGTATGACTTGTTAGCAAAACAAGTCAGAGCACACTTTTCTAGCCGGGTTACTTCAGCCATTTCCCATTCTAGAGCAGAAATGGGAAAGTGTATATATGGATTTCATCACTGGTCTACTGAAGGTACATGGCAGATATTGCATTTTTGTAGGTGTTGATTGGTTGACCAAGTTTACTCATTTCTTCGCCATCTCTATAGAGTTTAAGGTACCTTAGATAGCAGAGTTGTTTTTGAGAGAGGTGTTTAGGCCTCGTGGATTACTGAAGAACATAGTCAATGAAAACCTAGATAGCAGGTTCCTCAAAGATTTTTGGTAGGAGCTATTTAGGTTACCTAGCACAAAGTTGACTCCTAGCATGAGTTACCACCCTCAAACAAACAACCGGATAGAGATTGTGAACAAATGGGTTGAGGGATATTTGTGTAACTACATGGCAGGGCAACAAAGAGCTTGGATCAGGTGGTTACACTTGGGTGAACACTGCTATAACACCACCTATCATATGTTAATCGGGATGACTCCTTTCCGAGTATTATATGGTTGTGATGCTCCATCATTCTTGGACTTAGCTTTCGATGACAACAGAGCTCCCAAAGCCAAGGATTGGATCCAAGAGAGTCAGGATGTTCTTAGATCTCTCAAGGATAACCTCCAAAGCACCTAGAATTAGTAGAAAATGTATGCAGATAGGAACATGATAGAGAGAAGTTTTGAGGTAGGGGACTTGGTTTTCTTGCATCTACAACGTTACAGGCAATCCTCCTTGAAGAAAAGTGGCATTGAGAAGTCAAAACCTCGCTTCTATGGTCAACAGAGTGGGAGAAGTGGCATATGAGCTTGAGTTGCCAAAGAGTAGCATGATCCACAATGTGTTTCACGTGTCGTGCCTCAAGAAGGCATTGGGGCAATATCTTACATCTTCATCGGAGTTTCCACCTTTGGATGAGGAGGGCAGGTTGGTTTTGGTTCCAGAGGAGATTGTGGATAATAGAGAGAGGAGGTTGAGGAGTAGAGTAGTCAAGGAGTACCTGATCAGGTGGAGGGATTTACCAGCAGAGGATGCAACATGGGAAGGAGAGCAGATTCTTCAGCATCCTAATCTGCAATTGCTTGAGGACAAGCAATTTTAGGAAGGGAGGACTGTAATGTCCCCTTTTGATGCCAAGGTAGGAGTGACTTGATTAGCCTATTTTATTCTCGTCGGCTAATGTTAGAGTTAAGGGAATATTTTAATTGATTATTTAATAATAGCCATTTCCAACATATTTTAAGGATAATATTACTTAATTAATTTAATTAAGTTCATAAAGTGACTTTGTGGTTATTTAATGAACTTTATTATTCTCGAGTTTATTTTAATATATCAAAAAGTGGGAATTCAAAAAGTTTGTGGAGTTGCATACAAAAGTGAAAAGTGAAGCTCATTTGGTTATGCATTGGATTTTATTCTATCTTGTGATTTTGGAGAGCTTTTTGGAGTTGGAACCCTAGGATGGAAACCCCAAGGGTGATTGGTTTCGAAGGTGTAACAAATCTACCCTAGCCAATTTGTTGGAGAGATTATACAAATTTCTCACATTGGATTCTACAGGGAAATTTATGAAATTTGTGAAGTCTCTTTTAGAGACAAATTTTAAACTATCAGATTTAATGCTTGCAAAGGAATATCTAAATACATAATCGAATATTATATCAGGGGTGGGCCTGTCGTACCATTTTTAATATTTATAGCAAGTCATTTTAGGGGTATTGGGACATGCTAAAAGGAGTCAATGTTTTATGGAAAGGCTCGAATAGACTGTAATAGTCCATCACAACATTTGGATATATTGAATTGCAACCTATAAGTTCCTGCCGTACCATTTTCTAGTCACATGAGCAGTTTGTATGGTCAAAGGAAGGAAATCAATATTATATTTGGGATGCCAGGTTAGTCTTCATTGCCACATTTCCCTTGAGCGCCATTGTCTTTGGGAGTTGCATCCTAATAATATGCCGTAGCTAAGACAAGGAGTTGTGGTAAATCTTTTGGTCAGCTGCATACTTTATTAGGTGACATGGAAAGGATTTTGAATCAAAGGAATGGTCAGAGGTGCTTTTGGGTGTGATGCCAACCATTGAGCTGCTATTCTACTTCATTGAGCTTATCGTAATTTTTAGTGGGCACTCTTGTAAATGAGGAGGTCGGGCTACATAGTGGAGTCTTGGAAGCTTTTGCAAAGACATGTTCGATCTTTCTAAGGTCAGCGGGTTGTTCTAATTTCCTGTTTATGTATGGTCTGGAAAACTGTTAGTAAATGATATTTTTTGAAATATATTGTTGTCTTGTGGAAATACAAATATTAAATATATTCCTAGGTGTGAATTATTTAGGAGTGTATACATTGCTATGCATGTTCCGGTATGAGCAAATGCATATTTTGTAAACTGTTCATAAACAATTATCCATCTGGTGAAAACAAAGCAATATGAAGATTATTGAATATTGATTGTAATTTTCATTGGGTATTGACATTTAACAAATCATTGAATTTTTGAATTTATGAAAATTTTCTTTTTTGCAAATTGTTACCGTTTCAATTCGCACCTCTAGAGTGCATATTGGAAACAAACATCTATGCAGATGAACTCTTCAATTTAGGAGGCTCCCTCTTTTGCTGTTTTTTTAAAAGTAAAGTAAAGTAAATTTCCTATCTTTTTACTCAGCAGCAAAGCACAAGGTTATAAAACCAATGCGTTGCCTAAGGTTTTCTCTGGTTTTTGCGGATCTTAACTACAACTAGGCTAAAGCTATAAGCTGTTAGACATATTGTCATTGATGTCAAGACAATCAGACCATGAAAGATTATATCGAAATTAGTATAGACAGATCGAAGGATTAGACCATGAAAGATTTTATCGAAAATCAGTGTTATACTACATACAGTTTGCATACAGATCAAAGTTAAAAATACAGTGATGTTCAGATCTGTTTGACATACGGTTAGAGGTTGCAGGATAAAGATTTGTTTTACTAATCAACATAAAGACAGTCAATCAACATATCGCTAATATTGCACAAAGCTCAAGCTAATAAAATTAGCGATAATTAACATATCGCACTAAGCAATCAAAATCTGAAGATCACTAACAAAGATGCGAATACTGGAAGAACACGTTTTTTTTAAATCTGAAGGTCACTAACAAAGACGCGAATAACTGAAAGAACACGTCTTTTTGAAATCTGAAGATCACTAAAAAGCACGAATATATTTTAGAAAGGCGCGACTTCATCTGAAAAGACACGTTTTTTTTCAAATCTGAAGATCAATAAAAAGCACGAATATATTTTAGAAAGGCGCGACTTCATCTGAAAAGACACAATTTAATAAAAGCACGACTTTATCTGAAGGACGTCTTTCACTAAAATACAAATTAGTAAACTTTGCTAAAAAAGAAAAAAAAAATCGATATGATCTGGAAAGGACGTCTTTTACTAAAAGCAATCGACAAAATCTGAAGAAGCACGTCTTTTGCAATGTTTAATAAAATATACCCAGTTGAGGCAATATGCGGCAGTCTTAATTAGACAATAAGAATATGATCAAGGTAAATACAATAAAAGAAGTTTGGTTTTAAACAAGAGATAAACAATTTTTAAAGGACAGATTTTCAAACGATACAAATAGACATATTCTTTTATATAAAAGGTGCAACTCTTGAGAAATATATATGTTTGACATCCAAATCATTGTAGAAGGTGTGGGTGTAGAGAATTGACAGTTCAGTCCAGAATTCTATTTTCTTGTGTGGATTTAGAGTGATATTCTTCATCACATAAAGCAGATTAGAGGATAGGGACAGTGCAGATCTGATTGAAGGCAGTCATTTTACATCCATCAAGTCAAGGTTGGTGCCTTGCATTAGGAGTTGGTGCTCCTTGTAGGCAGGTGTCTACTAAATTCATAGAGGTCTAGGTGTTCCTTGTAGGGTTCATACTACTAAATCATCTAGTTGTAAATCTGTAGGTTGGTGCCTACTTTTGAAAATTATTGTTTCAATAAAATTATGTCACCTTGAGGAAATTGATTCAAATCAAAAGAGTTGATTGTAACAAGTTTAAAAAGATTAAGAAATAAAAAGTTTTTGTGATTGATTTACTGATTCACCCCCCCCCCTCTCAGTAAATCTTTTGTGCTCTTCAATTGGTATCAGAGCAAGGTCCTTCTTGAAAGCTTAATCGCTTGAAGGAGATCCTTAAGAGCACATATGGCAAATCTGAGCAACACAGTAAAAGCACCCGTCTTTGATGGGACTAATTATGCCTTTTGGAATATCAAGATGGAAGCTTACTTGAATGCACTTGGATTTGATGTATGGCAATCTGTTGTAGATGGGTATTCACCTCCAGCTACCCCTCCAACGGATCAAGCTGCCAAAAAGAAAAGTGAAAACAATGCAAAAGCAAAACATGCTCTTCTTTGCAGCCTAACAGATTCTGAGTTTACAAAAGTCATGAGATGCAAATCAGCAAAAGAAATTTGGGACAAACTTCAGAATATTTATGAAGGAGATGCAAAGGTTAAGAAAGCTAAGCTGCAAACTCATAGAAGAAAGTTGGAAACTCTCAAAATGGAGGATGATGAAGACATTGCTTCATATTTTCTTCGTGTTGATGAATTAGTGAATATCATGAGGGGACTTGGTGAAGAAATCAAGGAAGAATTCATTATTGACAAAATTCTAAGATCTCTTTCTACAAAATTTGAGGCCAAAGTTGCAGCATTGGAAGAACTAACAAATCTAGACCAGCTGAAAAAGGATGAATTACATGGTATTCTGGCTGCCTATGAGATGAGGATTGAAGGTAGATCACCACAAAAGGAAGTCTCATTCAAAGCATCCAAGAAGGGGAAGAACAAACATGAAGAAAAAGATGAAAAATCAAGTGATGAAGCTAAAACTTACTTCATGGGTAAACTTAAGAAAGGAAAAGGAAAATACAAGGGAAAATTTCCTTTTAAGTGCTTTAATTGTGGAAAAGTTGGACATTATGCTTCAAAATGTCCTCAAAATGAAAACAGTTCTAGTGAAGAAGAAAAGGAAATCAGCAATAAGAAAAAGGGAAAGAAGAATTTCAACTCAAAGAAGAAATTTCAAAAATATAAGAAGAGCTTCTATTCAAAGAAAGATAGCAGCTCCTCTGAAGAACAAAGTGAAGATAGCTCAAGCAATGAGGAAGATGAAATATTGTTTATGGCTGAATGTGAAGAACAAAAAGTTGAACAAGAATGTGAAGAAGAAGAAGAAATAGATCAAGATGAAGGAGAGGAAGTAGATCTTGAGGAAGAATTGCACTATGCTTACAAGAAAAATGAAGACTTGAAGAAGAAGGCTGCCAAGTACAAGTTGAAGATCAAAGAAATGACAAATGACTTGGAGAATTCAAGCAAAACCATTGAAGATTTGAGAGCTCAAATCATGGAAGCTGAAAGAAATGAAGATGAATTGAAAAACAAACTCAATACAAAGGAGATGAAATGTGACAAGCTGGAGCAAGAGATAGCAATGCTAAAGTTGGAATTGGAGAAAGCAAAGGATCAACACTCAAAGATTGATGAAGAATCCAGCAAGCTGATTGAGCTAATGAAGGCTCAAGATTTTCTTCAAAGCAAAATGGGAAGCAGTTTTGAAGAACAATCCAAGAAGGTCACTAACTCCAAAGAAGATTTCAAGATTTTCTCAAAGCAAGGAGAAGAAGATTGGATAAGTGCTGATTCTAAAAGAAGACTGAATAGTAGGCACTTCTATGCATTTAATGGCTATTGTTTTGTATGTAACAAATTTGGGCACAAAGCCTTAAATTGTAAAAATAAAGTAAAAAATAGTTCTAGCTACCTTAGGAGAGATTATAATCCTTTCACACCTTTAATGGACTATAATGGTCTATGCTACAAATGTAATAATCTTGGGCACAAAGCTCAAGTTTGTAGGTCAGTTTTTAATAACTCTCCAAAACAAAACAAGAAGGTAGATAAGTCTATTAAAAGGAAAGAAATGCCTATCAAAGTATGGAGGAAAAAGGAGAAATCAATGTTCATCCAAACTGCCTTACATGCTGAAAGTAAGAAGGATAGATGGTACATTGATAGTGGGTGCTCAAAGCACATGACAGGTGACAAGAGCAAATTCATCTCTCTTGAACCTACTGATGAAGGAACAGTAAGATTTGGTGATAATACAAGAAAACAAATAAAAGGAAAAGGTACACTTAGTCTAGATAATGGAAGAACAAAAACAGAAAATGTTTTGTATGTTAAGGGCCTAAAAGAAAATCTTCTAAGTGTTAGTCAACTTTGTGATCAAGGACATAGTATCACATTTCTTTCTAATACATGTGATATCAAGAAAGATGGAAAGCTGGTTGCTCAAGCTGAGAGGAAACAAAATTTATATGTCCTAAAAGAGATAAATTGTGAAAGCTGCAATTTAGTACAAGAGGATGAAAGTTGGTTGTGGCACAAAAGGCTAGGCCATCTAAACTTTGATAATATTGTCAAAGTTAGCAAATCAAATGCAGTGAGAGATATGCCCAGGATAACAAAACCTTCTAATATCATTCGTAGAGAGTGTCAACTTGGGAAGCAAACAAAGTCAAGCTTTAAGTCTAAGGAATATACTTCATCAAAACCATTAGAACTCATACATACAGATCTATGTGGGCCAACAAAATCCAAAAGCATGAATGGAGAAAGATATTTTATGTTGCTGATTGATGACTTCTCAAGAATGACTTGGGTAGCATTTTTGAAAGAAAAATCTGAAGCTTTTGACAAATTCAAAGCATTCAAGGAGCTGGTTGAAAATGAGGCAAACTGCAAGATAAAATGCCTTAGATCAGACCGAGGAGGAGAATTCACTTCAAAAGAATTTGAAAATTTCTGCATAGAACATGGAATTAAAAGGCAATTTTCTGCAGCTAGAACCCCTCAACAAAATGGGGTTGTAGAAAGGAGAAATAGGACAGTTCAAGAAATGGCAAGGGCAATGCTAAATGAAAACAAGATAGCAGATTCCTTTTGGAAAGAAGCAATTCATACAGCAGTTTACATTCTGAATCGTGCACAAATAAGAGTGAACAATGAGAAGACACCTTATGAACTTTGGAAAGGAAGATCAGCAACTGTCAAGTACTTCAAGATTTTTGGAAGCACTTGCTACATTCGAAGAGATGAAGAAGATTTGAGCAAATTTGACACAAGAGCAGATGAGGGAATCTTTCTTGGCTACTCATCAAAAAGTAAGGCATATAGATGCTACAACAAAAGAACTCACAAAATTGTTGAAAGTGCTAATGTAAGAGTTGATGAAGGAAAGCAATTCAAAGAAGTTGGACAAAGTGATCACCATGTTCAAACTATGAATGAAGAAGACAAAGATGATGAGGACTCTCAAGAGGAAGAAAAAGGAGGAAGAGGCAAAAGAAGGAGAATCTTCACAAAAGACTCCCATGAAGACACCAAAGACACCTTCCAAGTTTGTTCAAAAGAACCATCCTGAAGATTTGATTCTTCAAGATAGATGTAGATCTACAAGGAGAATGGTGAATTACAATGAAGATTGTCATGCAGCTTTTCTATCTCAAGTTGAGCCCAAAACTTTTGAAGAAGCAAGCAAAGACAAAAGTTGGATTGATGCAATGAATGAAGAGTTGGATCAAATAGAGAAAAATGAAACTTGGGAAATTGTTCCAAGACCAAAAGATAAGAATGTAATTGGCACAAAATGGGTTTTTAGAAACAAATTAAATGAAGATGGTAAAGTCACAAGGAACAAAGCAAGGTTAGTGTGCAAAGGCTATGCACAAGTTGAAGGAGTAGACTTTGAGGAAACCTTCGCACCAGTTGCAAGGATTGAAGCAATTAGAATGTTTTTATCCTATGCAAGTCACAAAAAGTTTAAGGTTTATCAAATGGACGTCAAATCTGCTTTTCTTAATGGAGATTTAGAAGAGGAAGTTTATATTGAACAACCTGAAGGCTTCCTACTATCAGAAGACATGGATTATGTGTGCAAGTTAAAGAAAGCTCTCTATGGGCTTAAACAAGCTCCTAGAGCTTGGTATTCTAGACTTGACAAATATCTCAAAGAGCAAGGTTTCAAAAGAGGAGATGTAGACAGCAATCTATACATCAAAGAAGAGGATGGACACTTATTGATTGTAGTGGTCTATGTAGATGACATCATTTTTGGTGGAGACAAGGACAGAATGTGCAAAGAATTTTCATCATGTATGCAAAAAGAATTTGAGATGTCAATGTTGGGAGAATTATCCTTCTTCCTTGGGCTGCAAATTTCACAATTAAGCAAAGGTATTTTCATCTCCCAAACCAAATATGTGAAAGAAATGTTAAAAAGGTTTAGGATGGAAGATTGCAATCCTGTTAGCACTCCTATGGTTACAGGTTGCAAGCTAAGTAAAGATGATGAATCCCAAGATGTGAATCAAACACTTTATAGATCAATGATTGGAAGTTTGTTGTATCTAACTTCCACAAGACCAGACATAATGCAAGCTGTTGGAGTTGTGGCCAGATTTCAAGCAGCACCAAAAGAAACACATGTTCATGCAGTAAAGCGTATATTCAAATATTTGAAAGGCACAATGGAATATGGTCTATGGTACCCTAGTAGCAATGATTTCACTCTTGAAGCATTCACAGATGCTGATTGGGCAGGCAATGTGGATGACAGAAAAAGTACAAGTGGAGGAGCCTTTTTTCTTGGAGGAAATCTAGTGTCTTGGATAAGTAAAAAACAAGAATCAGTCTCTCTATCTACTGCAGAAGCTGAATATATTGCAGCAGCAGCTTGTTGCACTCAACTTTTGTGGATGAGGCAAACTTTAAAAGACATTAAGGTGGAATATGATCATCCCTGCACTATCTATTGTGATAATACTAGTGCAATCAATATCTCCAAGAATCCAGTGATGCACTCAAGAACCAAGCATATACCCATTAAGTATCACTTTCTGAGAGAACAAGTAGGAGAAGGACAAGTGTGTTTAGAATACATAACTACAAAAGAGCAAACTGCTGATATATTTACTAAACCACTTCCAAGAGATACATTTGAATATCTAAGGGACAAATTGAGAGTTGTTCCACATCCATCAAGTTAATTGATGGAAGCATGCATTCAGGGGGAGCTACGCACAAAATCTAGTAGCTTCATGGAGCTGAAATATTGTTAGAAAACCCCTTGCCATTGATGTCAAAGGGGGAGAAATTGGGCACAGGGGGAGCAAAGTTCAGTGCAAGTTGCCATTGTTGGAGAAGTTGCCATCAATGACAAAGGGGGAGATTGTTAGACATATTGTCATTGATGTCAAGACAATCAGACCATGAAAGATTATATCGAAATTAGTATAGACAGATCGAAGGATTAGACCATGAAAGATTTTATCGAAAATCAGTGTTATACTACATACAGTTTGCATACAGATCAAAGTTAAAAATACAGTGATGTTCAGATCTGTTTGACATACGGTTAGAGGTTGCAGGATAAAGATTTGTTTTACTAATCAACATAAAGACAGTCAATCAACATATCGCTAATATTGCACAAAGCTCAAGCTAATAAAATTAGCGATAATTAACATATCGCACTAAGCAATCAAAATCTGAAGATCACTAACAAAGATGCGAATACTGGAAGAACACGTTTTTTTTAAATCTGAAGGTCACTAACAAAGACGCGAATAACTGAAAGAACACGTCTTTTTGAAATCTGAAGATCACTAAAAAGCACGAATATATTTTAGAAAGGCGCGACTTCATCTGAAAAGACACGTTTTTTTTCAAATCTGAAGATCAATAAAAAGCACGAATATATTTTAGAAAGGCGCGACTTCATCTGAAAAGACACAATTTAATAAAAGCACGACTTTATCTGAAGGACGTCTTTCACTAAAATACAAATTAGTAAACTTTGCTAAAAAAGAAAAAAATCGATATGATCTGGAAAGGACGTCTTTTACTAAAAGCAATCGACAAAATCTGAAGAAGCACGTCTTTTGCAATGTTTAATAAAATATACCCAGTTGAGGCAATATGCGGCAGTCTTAATTAGACAATAAGAATATGATCAAGGTAAATACAATAAAAGAAGTTTGGTTTTAAACAAGAGATAAACAATTTTTAAAGGACAGATTTTCAAACGATACAAATAGACATATTCTTTTATATAAAAGGTGCAACTCTTGAGAAATATATATGTTTGACATCCAAATCATTGTAGAAGGTGTGGGTGTAGAGAATTGACAGTTCAGTCCAGAATTCTATTTTCTTGTGTGGATTTAGAGTGATATTCTTCATCACATAAAGCAGATTAGAGGATAGGGACAGTGCAGATCTGATTGAAGGCAGTCATTTTACATCCATCAAGTCAAGGTTGGTGCCTTGCATTAGGAGTTGGTGCTCCTTGTAGGCAGGTGTCTACTAAATTCATAGAGGTCTAGGTGTTCCTTGTAGGGTTCATACTACTAAATCATCTAGTTGTAAATCTGTAGGTTGGTGCCTACTTTTGAAAATTATTGTTTCAATAAAATTATGTCACCTTGAGGAAATTGATTCAAATCAAAAGAGTTGATTGTAACAAGTTTAAAAAGATTAAGAAATAAAAAGTTTTTGTGATTGATTTACTGATTCACCCCCCCCCCTCTCAGTAAATCTTTTGTGCTCTTCAATAAGTATCCTACCAAGTAATCTGTGAGCGAGAGGAACTAGGAGCAATTTGGAATGGTTTGATCACTTAGACAAACTGTCTCTTAGAATGCATCCGAAGGCTCTGAACTTTCAGATTTAAACTGAAATAAAGTTCATGCAAGTAATCATCAAACGATAAGCTAAATCTCAGGATTCCCAAGGAGGCGAGGTGCTCTTTCCGAGGTGTAGGCTGAAATATAGATTACTAGAAACAACATTAAACGATAATCCTAATCTCTAAATTCCCTTGGAGGCGAGGTGCTCTTTCCGAGGTTTAGATTGAAAGAAAGATTATTGAAACAACAAACATGAAAGATCTTGAGATTTTTGGATCAAAGGCACGTGGCTCTCCTGATTTATTATCTCAACTTCAATCAAAGATTACACTTTGGGACAGCAAATTGCATGAAAGAGGACAATCACACAACATGCGATCAACCAAATACACTTGACAAATATTGAACACAAATACCTGAATAACAAGAACGCAAGCAAACCGCTCAACGTTTAGCTATAACAAATATGATTCAAGAACATATACTAAGTGAACAAAACACAGGCTATCTGGCATCAGCGTTTTGCTACCGTGAAGTAAAGTTCAAAACTAATGAGCAAAGGTTGCTCTTATTTATAGAAGCTCAAAGGAGTAGGGAACCCTAAAATCTCCTTGAATTAACATTTAGTTCTTGCCAATCAGCAAGATTTATTCCTATGTCTAAAAGTAGGTAACCTAACA
>VDFB02267382.1:276852-323031 GCA_007258455.2 Sequoia sempervirens | reverse complement strand
TTTTAGACCTTTTCTCACAAACTTCTCAAATGAATTCATAAACAAAAGACTAATTTAGATAGCCATTATTGAGTTACAACACATACTTCAAAATCAATAGTGACTATCTTGGAACATGTGCATCAAAAATGACCTTCATTGTCCTCATTAGGCTAACTAGGACTAATTTACAAAGGAACATACCTTTAAACATTCAACAACCCCTCAAACTTGTTGGTTCAAAAATTCTCATGTATCCAAACCCTCAAATCCGCAATTTGTCTCAGGAGAAACTCACTCCACCATGCCAAACCACAAAACCCTTATTTTATGCTAGTATGAGAAGGGTTTATTGAAAGGAATGGTTCCACACCTTACCAGAACATGTCACCACCTCAGACCTTCTTAAAATCACCTGCACAAACTCAAAAGACATTACCCAACCTCTACATGCAATATTTTATCAAACCCTAGGGTGAAACCTCATTTTTCATGCCCTTTTCCATGAAAATCTATAGGGGCAGCAACACAAACCCCATAAAACTTATTCCCTTGCACCAAATAATCACCCTAACATCAAAATGGGTTTCTAAATATGTATTGGGTTCGTGGAAGCACAAAAATATTGAAAAAGAGAACACAATCACCATGTATGGAACCGTATAGTTCAAGGAAACATCAGATTTCTAGTAAAAATACAAAAAAATGCAAAGAAAAAATGAATTTGATTGATCTTCTTCTAAGTACATGGTAAATTTATGATAGGAATGGTACATTTACACTATTCATGGTCCTCTTTTGTACCCAGACATGCGGAATCACTTCGAGCTACGTTCAACCAGCTTGATCCCTTAAGGGTCTAAAGTGCAAAAGGGCAACAATCTTTGACAGGGTATTACTTAGAAACCATGGTGCTTACAAAATATCTGTCTAATTCTATGAGATCATGTTGGGCCCCTCTACAATAACCTCTCTCAGTTTTTCTTATATCGAAGTGGTTTTCCTGTGGTATCTAGTTTCACTTGATGGAAAAAGTGTCAAATGCAAGCAGTGCAAAGTTGCAAAGTGGTGCAACTTTCATTCTAAAAATCGTGTGACCAAAAAAACTATTCCAACACATCTGAATAGGTACGTTACACTAGGCATGGTCCTCTTTCAGACCCAAACACGTGGAATCACTTCGAGCTACGTTTAACCAGATCGATCTCTTAAGAGTCAAAAGTGCAAAATGGCTACAAACTTCAGCATGATGTTCCTCGGATACCATGATGCTTAGGAACTTCTCATTTGATCCTATGGTATTGTGTTGGGTCCCTCTACAAAAACCTCTCTCGGTTTTTGCTATCTCGGAGTGGTTTTTCCATGGTGGCGGATTTTCACTTGGAGAAAAAGTTGTCAAATGCAAGTAGTTGAAAATTGCAAAATGGTGCAACTTTCGTTTTGCAACTTGTGTGACCAAACGAATTGTTCCAATGCATCTGAATAGGTATTTTTATGCTAGGAATGATCCTCTTTCACACCCAAACATGCAGAATCACTCTGAGCTACATTCAATCAAATCGATCCTTTAAGAGTCCAAAGTGCAAAATGGTGCAAACTATAGCATGTTGTTACTCAGATATCGTGATGCTTAGAAACTTCTCATCTGATCTTATGGGATTGCGTTGGGACCCTCTACAAAAACCTCTCTCGGTTTTTGCTATCTCGAAGTGGTTTTCCTGTGGTGGCAGATTTTCACTTGGGGAAAAAGTTGTCAAACGCAAGTAGTTGAAAGTTGCAAAGTGGCGCAACTTTCGTTTTGCAACTCGTGTGACCAAATGGACTGTTCCAACATGTATGAATAGGTATGTTTATGCTAGGCATGGTCCTCTTTCACACCCAAACATGCGGAATCACTCCGAACTACGTTCAACCAGATCAATCCCTTAAGAGTCCAAAGTGCAAAATGGTGCAAACTTCAACATGCTATTATTCAGATACTGTGACACTTAGATACTTCTCATATGATCCAATGGGATCATGTTGGGCCCCTCTACAAAAACCTCTCTCAGTTTTTGCTATCTCACAGTGGTTTTCCCGTGGTGGTGGATTTTCGCTTGATGGAAAAAGTGTCAAATGCAAGCAGTGCAAACTTGCAAAGTGGTGCAACTTTTGTTCTGCAACTCGTGTGACCAAATAGACTATTCCAATGCATCCGAATAGGTATACGCTAGGCATGGTCCTATTTCGCACTCAAACACGTGGAATCACTTCGAGCTACGTTCAACTGGATCGATCCCTTAAGAGTCCAAAGTGCAAAATGGTTGAAAAATTCATCATGTTGTTACTCAAATATTGTGATGCTTAAAAACTTTTCATCTAATCCTACAGGATCGCGTTGGGCCCCTCTACAAAAACCTCTCTCGGTTTTTGCTATCTTGGAGTGGTTTTCCCGTGGTGGTGGATTTTCACTTGATGGAAAAAGTGTCAAATGCAAGTAGTGCAAAGTTGCAAAGTGGTGCAACTTTTGTTTTGCAACTCATGTGACCAAATGGATTGTTTCAATGCATCTAAATAGGTATTTTTACGCTAAGAATGGTCCTTTTTTGCACCCAAACACGCGGAATCGCTCCTAGCTACATTCAACTGGATCGATCCCTTAAGAGTCCAAAGTGCAAAATGGTTGCAAACTTTCGCATGCTATTACTCAGATACCGTGATTCTTAGAAACTTCTCATCTAATCCTATAGGATCGCATTGGGCACGTCTACAAAAACCTCTCTTAGTTTTTGCTATCTTGGAGTGGTTTTCCCATGGTGGCAGATTTTCTCTTGATGGAAAAGGTGTCAAATGAAAGCAGTGCAAAGTTGCAAAGTGGTGCAACTTTCATTCTGCAACTCGTGTGACCAAATGGACTATTCCAACATGTCTGAATAGGTATTTTTACACTAAGCATGGTCCTCTTTCACACCCAAACACACGAATCGCTTGAGCTACGTTCAACTGGATCAATCCCTTAAGAGTCCAAAGTGCAAAATGGCTGCAAACTTCAGCATGTTGTTACTTAGATACCATGATGTTTAAAATTTCTCATCTAATCCTATGGGATCGCGTTGGGCCCCTCTAAAAAAACCTCTCTCAATTTTTTTCCATCTTTCAGAGTGGTTTTCTTGTGGTGGCAAATTTTCACTTGGGAAAAAAGTTGTCAAATGCAAGTAGTTGAAAGTTACAAAATGGTGCAACTTTCATTCTGCAACTCGTGTGACCAAAAAAATTGTTTGAATGCATCCAGATGGGTACATTTACTTTAGTCATGGTCCTCTTTCGCACCCAAACACACGGAATTGCTCGAGCTACATTCAACTGACTTGATCCCTTAACGGTCCAAAGTGCAAAAGGGAAGCAAACTTTGACGGGCTATTACTCAAAAACTGTGATGCTTACGAACTCTCTGTCTGAGCCTACGGTCTCGCGTTGGGCCCCTCTACAATAACCTCTCTTGATTTTTGTAATCTCAGAGTCATTTTCCTGTGGTGTCCAATTTTCACTTGAGATAAAAAGTGTCAAATGGAAGTAGTGTAAAGTTGCAAAGTGGTGCAACTTTTTTTACAATTTATGTGACCAAACAAACTACTCCAACGTGTCCCGATAGGTAGGTTTACACTAGGAATAGTCATCTTTCACACCCAAACACGTGGAATTTCTCCAAGCTACGTTCAACCAGCTTGATCCCTTATGATGGCATGCAAAACAATTGAAAAGAGAAACATACACACGATGGTTGAGAAGTCTGAGTATTCCACACAAAAAGTGTATGATCATTGGTACAAAGTACCTTGTTCCTTAATTTGATGAAGAAGGTCTAGTTCAGTGGTTTTAGTCATTATAATGTCAAATAAAGCCATGATAGGCCATTTTGTAATCTTTCTTTTAGTTTTGAGTTAGTGTGGGGTCATTTGAGTCAATTATGTAAGTACAATAGGGAGTACGAATAAGAAAATAGCATTGGTAAAGGAATTGGAAGAGATTACTAACGATGCCCCTATTCAAAATTTAGAATTTAGGCCTCAAAAGCAAGGCTAAATGAGGTGAAAAGAAGAAATTGCTTGAGAATAACTTAGAATAGGTTGGAAATAGGGTGAGGTTGAGGAGTTTGATGTGTTCAAATGGTCTACAAGGACAAGGGAGGTCAAAATTATGTTATGGCATGATGCCCTACTTGGGAAAAGAGGGGTTTTGAATGAAAAAGAGAGGTTTGAGGGAGTAAAAGTGGGTAAAGTCAAGGGGCAACATAATTTGGTGATCAATTAAGTTTGTGTAGGTAGAATGAAGAGTGTTGGAAGAGTTTTTGAGGTTGTATGACGTTTGGATATGGGGTTTTCAATAAACCCTAATGAAATTTGAGAAAAGTGAGGGTTTAGAGGATAGTGGGGTTAGAGGGCCAATCACGCCCTAAAAATTATGGATTTTGTGGATTTACAGATTGGTAAATGCTTCCCAATGGTGTTTTGCAATTGGAAGAGTGATTGAGAGGGTGTTGCTTTGTTAAATAGACCTATTCGGGGGTCTAGGACAACGTTGAGTCCATTTATTATTTGTATTATAAATTATAACTTTCTTTCTCCTAATTCCATTTCATATACAAGAAATAATATTGCAAAAAGTTGACATATAAATCTTTCAACATGTTTATATGGTGACGCATCAAGAACATAACAATTCATTTTGCACTATTAGCATTATTCTATGAAAATGTTTAAAGACTATTGAAGATAAATGTTTGTATGATAATGTGTTAAGAAGTTAACTATTTCATCTACTTTGAATATTATGTTTTGCAAGTGTTGTGAAGATTATGTATCCTTTGCTTAATTGAGTTGTTCCAATCAAATGATTAAATATATTGGAATATTTTTATGAATCATTTCATGGAATACCAATTGAAAACATGTTTTTTGCTTTTAGATAAAGTTGTTTAACATCAATCAATTAATATTCAAGACAAACCATGAAGGACAACAATGATCAATGCTAGGGCTAACCAATTAATAAGTATACACGTGAATAAGTCAAGCATGTACATGTGAGTAAAGGAAGCAAAAGTACTCAAAAAAATGTAAGCCTTGAAGTATACACACAAATACATAGTATACACAAATTAATACAAATTATATGCACAAATACAAGCTATACGCATGCAAACACGTAAGTCACAAAGTATACATTGGAATACACATAAGTTGTATTAAAGTATACACTTGAATACATGTAACTCATATCTATTGAACCATCAATCTAGAATGCAAATATGGACACCATCGATAAAAAATATTTTCATTAACCAAATAGCCATGTAGGAATACATCAATATATGTCAATATAAGTATGAAATATAGGTACAAAATAGCCATATAGGCTTACGAGAGCCATAAGCATACAATGTCAAATATCCAATACAAAATATGTACAAAACTGCCATGTAGGCATACAACAAAGGGCTCTGGAATCAAAAGTCATTGCTCTCCATGCTCATGAAAAAAATATTTCCCTTTGCTTGTTGATCAAATGGCGATACATTTGTCACTTGTTTCTGTTGCGCTCGAGGAGTGCTCCTGCTCCTCCTCTTAGTGTTTAGTTCTTGGTGAAGTTTTATTTGTTACAATAAGAAGTAAAGACATTAATATATAGAAATTACATTATAAAAAATGATATATTTAACAAAATAATCACTTACCGTCATCTCATGATCACTCTCCATGAGGGAAATATTCACATACCCAAGCTGAGGCATGTTGAAGCCCTGTATAAACCATCCAAATAGAAATTAAACTATGAATCAATAATGGTTTGCTTTTTCACTAACTAACATCTATAACAACGAATGTAAATTGAAATTTACTAATTTTCCTCATACCTCCCCTATCAGAGCCATCGAGGATTGTATAGAAAATGAAACATCGATCTCCATTGCCCTTGTCACATTTAGAGGTGTTTCGGCTTGAAACATCTGAAAATAAAACAACAAATTATTCAATCACAAAAACTACAATAGTGATCCACATCATGAATTATAATGTATGAGATAATTAAAAAAAAATTGAGTACTCATTAAACTATATATTTCTGACTATCATGCTTACTATTTTCCCTATCCATATCTTGTTCGAAAGGACGTGTTTTTAGGCTTTTACCCATAACAGCAAGCTGGTGAACCGTTTGATCAAATACTTTCATAGACATGTACAATAACTGTGGTAGCATAGAGAAGGCTGTGAACTATTTGAAAAAATGCCTCAAAGAAATGGGGTTTCATGGTGATGGAATGCCATTACAAAAAAATGCATGTCATGGCATTCCATCACCATAAGACTACATTTCTTTCAGGCATTTTTTTCAGACAGTTCATTTCCTTCTCTATGGTATTATTGCTTACTATTATGCTTTGATAGATATTTTTCCAAGCATCCATATTTTGTTGGAAAACAACTATTTTAGGCTTTTAGCCATAGCAGCGAGGAAGTGAGTAGTTTGATAAAATTCTTTGGTACACATGTATGGAAAATGTGGTATCATAGAAAAGGTGGTGAGTTGTTTGAAGAAATTCCTCAAAGAAATGTGGTCTCATGGTGATGGAATGGAATTCCATCACCATGAGACCGCATTTCTTTGAGGCATTTTTTCAAACTACTAACTACCTTGTCTATGCTATTGCTTACTATTATTCTTTGATAGATTTTTTCCAAGCATCCATAGTATGTCGTCTAGGTGCACCTTTGCAAGTACATTGAGGAAAATTTAGGAGTTTGAATTGGTTAAGGTGTTTTGATGATGTAATAAGGCTTAAATAGCCATTTTGGATGTTTTAATAGTCTTAGTTAGTTAATTTAGGCATAAAGTGTAAAATTACAAAATATTGACAAAGTTGTCAATTTCAAATGTTGTAAAAATGCAAAAAAGGTGTAAAGGCATGAAATTCCAAGGGTCAAAGTAGTTGTAGAGGTTATTGAGTCATTGTAGGAAGTTGGAAAGGTTGGTAAATTTTTAAAAATGATATGATCCATTGATGTAAGTTTTTGTTGGAGAGATTGAAGGAGAAAACTAATAAAATATCACTGTTATACTGCTATTTTTCTGTGTTTTCCTCCATTATCCACCAGTGTACAGTTTCATACAGGTGGTAGGGAATATTTCATGTGTTTGAATTGAAATATTTAGGTTTTGGCATCAATTTAAAACTAAATTGAGCGTTTGATATTGAGTTTCAAGCTTTTGGTGGCCTGATTACACTAGGCAGTCAGAAAACAGGGGTTTAGTGGTTTGATTGCTTAAATGACTTGACAGGTCATTCCACCTTTTTTCACCCACTGTTTCTTGGTGGAATGGAATTGAATAATGTAGGAGTAGGTTTGGAAGATAGAGATTAGGTTTTGGAAGGATATTTGGTGAGTTTCTCAATGCTGCCCTGTTGTAAAAACTAGTTTTAGTTCCTTTAAGCAAGGCTAGAGTGAGTCAGTTGAAGAAAGGGATAGAGAACCTAATGGAATATCATGAGATATATGTAATTAGATGTTTTTAGACAATTTTTTTAAACCTGAGAGGCTAGGATTTTTCAGTTATGAGAAAGAGAGTATGAAACCCTAGTTAGAAAGGGTGAAAACAAGTGAAAAGTGAGACGTTCATGAAGGACGTGTCATAAAGACTTCAAGGAAGCATAAGAGAAGTATAAAATGAGCATATGTAGACATAAAAATCCTAATTTAGGTGGTTTTAAGCTTGTGAGAGGTCAGGGCATAAGAGTTTCAATAAGCCCTAGTTGATTGCAAAGAAAGTGAAGGTTTTATGAAAAGGGGTCTAAATGAGCGAGTGGAGACCTGAAAGTTGAATAATATAAGGTTTTTTTGGCTTTATTTTGATTTTTTAGTGGGTTCAAGGTTTGGTTGTGTGTTTGGAGAGGCGTCTCTTTGAAAAAGAGGCCTAATTGAGGCCTAATTCAGCGTTGAAAGCCAGGTTTGGAATCAATGATCCAAAGGAGCTGGTATTGAGTTTTTGACGTGTGAAAGTAGGCCATGATGGGTGCATGATTTGGGGATTTTTTGACAAGGTTGTTTGAGAAAATTGAAAGTTTTGACAGGAAAAGTGGATTGGTTGACCTAGTAGGAAGACTAGGTAGAAGTTTGAAAATAAAGGAAGAATTGAGTTTTTGAGTTGCAAAGTGGATTGAATCCTTTTGAATGATGAAGTTAAGTTATTTGACTACACTGCATTACATCATTTTTTTGGAAAGCACCTTTTTTAATTTTTTAGCCATAGAAGTGAGGAAATGATCTGTTTGATAAAATGCTTTGGTAGACATGTATGGAAAATGTGGTAGCATAGAAAAGGTGGTGAGCTATTTGAAAAAGTGCCTCAAAGAAATTGGATCTCATGGTGATGGACATCACCATGAGACTGCAATTCTTTGAGAAATTTTTAAAAAAAACTCATTGCCTTGTCTATGCTATTGCTTACTATTACTCTTTCATATATTCCTTCCAAGCATCCATAGCATAGAAAAGGTAGTGAACTGTTTGAAAAGATGTCGAGCAGTAAAAAGTGGTCTCATGGAATGCCATGACAAGCAAATGAAATTGGAAGCTGCTCCTAGACTTATTACTTATGCTATGTGAAGTAATTGCATCACTACTTATGTTGACTTTCTAAACAACTATATTGTAGTTAAAATTTTGTCATTTATCAACATCTAGTTATTAGTTATGGAATGTGAAGTAATTCTTTGAGTTTGAATGATGTGCAATGCAACGCAATCAACGATATGAATATAAACTACGCAAATCTATTAAGTACAATTCATTAGTTAAACTCTTTATTCTATTACATGCATGTAGGTTTGAGTAAATCCATTGGAGTTGGGAGGTGTTCCCTTGAAACCTCCAATATTAGCCTGTTCAACATCCAAAATCACATATGAAAATACAATTCCTAAAACAATGCTATTAACATGTAATGAATTTATAATTGTTTACTAGTTACATACCCCACCGATAGGTGTACTATAGAAATAAGTAGGTGCGGTGTATCCAGTCTCAACACTATGACCTTGCAATTTTATTAAAATCATAAACCTAAATTAGTTATTCTTGCATTTAAAAATTGAAATTTAATAAATTAAATCCAATGAGCATGCTAACTTTTACCTGAGTATCAATGCCATATGCCTCATGAAAAATGTTATCTACCCTCTCCATCTCCATAGCTATAGACAGATCCTGCGTAGCAGCCTCCTAAGTGTCGGTAGGGTCATATGAACAAGTCACCCTGCAAGATTGACACACATGGGTTAGAAGGCCACCACTCAAAGACTCCCCTAGATGGTGTTGTAGAATAGGGCTAGTATGTTGGATGACACTCTGGGTCAAAGTGTTGATCGCTTGCAATGTCTCTACGTCGGAACTCTCCTTCGTGACGGAAGGAATAACAACTTGCTCATGAGGCAACCTAGCGAGAGCTCATCTCCCTTGCCGCATAGGATCCGATTGTACACCGGGTCTTTCCTGAGCCGACCCCCCACCTCTCCCCTAGAAGTCCCTCATATCAAAATAATTTGGGATTTTGTTCAATATGAACTCCCTATATAGTTTCCTAAGGAAATACTGTAGGACTTCACAATAGTTGCACGGTGGGTAATCAAAAACCATGTACCACCTATCATAAAAATAGTTCCTAATCTGTTGGTGGTGGCATCAATGAATAGGAAACCTCTTCGCATTGAGGGTAAGATTTTGACTTGTGCGTGGGTCAGTGAATAATGAGCACAAATCACCTTTTGTAATTTTTAAATCCTTTACATATTTATATAATAGTTTATCTGTGTAATAAGCCCTAGTCGCCTACCTCCTATCTTGCCATCCAATTATTTGTTTGCTAATTGAATCTACATTTTTTAACATATCTTTCAATGAACTTGCTAGGGTCATTCTTTCCATGGTTGAACCATTTGGATCACTCAACCTACTAATTAAATCCTCAATTTTTTTTTTTTTGTTCTCAATTTCACTCATTAAATTTTGTTGAGTGTCAGTAGGGTGTTGAGTGATTGGTGGAGGAGGTCATTGTTGTGGTTGATTTGGTTGTTGAGGATTTGGTTTCTCTTCTTGTTGAGGATTTTGAGGGTTTACATGTTGATTTTCATCTCCTACAAATTCAAAAAAATAAATATCAAATACAACCTAAAACTAAAAAATTCAAAACAAAAAGCAAACAATCCTTATCTCTCACACCTCCTCCTAATCATGGTGCCATCCTTGTGATGAAATAGCAATCGTTGATGAAGATTTCTGCAAAATACCTTTGGGCAGGTGCATGGAGATGGGTAGCCAATTTGTGGCCACTTTTAAAATAAAAGTTTTGAAAAGTCATAACGTGAGCGTGTTATGGCTTGGTGGGCTGACCCTGAGGCTCGGCCACAATGAGCCCATAGTGCAACCACATTAAAATGCGCTCGCGTTATGACATGTTAAAAGAAAAAAAAATTGAAACTCATTCATTCTTCATTTCGACTGTGTTTTTTGTTGGCTGTGGCCAAAACCCCTATTTTTCACGCTCGCATTCTAGGGGGAGGCATTGTGCAAAAATATTCACCAATGGTTGCTATATCTTTGCAAGGATGGTGCCATGACGAGGATGAGGTGTGAGAGGTAATTATTTTTTTCTTTAGGATGAATTTGTTAGTTTTAGGTTGTATTTGATATATATTTTTTGAATTTGTAGGAGATGCAAATCAACCTGCAAATCCTCAACAACAAAATCAACCACAAAAACAACCTCCTCCACCAATCACTCAACACCCTCCTGACGCTCAACAAAATTTAATGAGTGAAATTGAGAACAACAAAAAGAAAATTAAGGATTTAATTAGTAGGTTGAGTGATCCAAATGGTTCAACTACATAAAGAATGACCCTAGCAAGTTCATTGAAAGATATGTTAAAAAATGTAGATTCAATTAGCAAACAAATAACTGGATGGCAAGATAGGAGGCAGGAGGCTAGGGCTTATTATGCAGATAAACTATCATATAAAGATGTAAATGATTTAAAAATTACAAAAAGTGATTTGTGCTCATTATTCACTGACCCACACACAAATCAAAATATTACCCTCAATGTAAAGAGGTTTCCTATTCATTGGTGCCACCACCAACAGATTAGGAACTATTTTTATGATAGGTGGTACATGGTCTTTGATTACCCACCATGCAACAATTGTGAAGTCTCGCAGTATTTTCTTAGGAAAATATACAGTGAGTTCATATTGAACAAAATCCCAAAATTATTTTGATATGAGGGACTTCCAGGGGAGAGGTGGGGGGTCAGCTCAGGATAGACCCAGTACACAGCCGGATCCTACGCAACAAGGGAGACAAGCTCTCGCTAGGCCACCTCATGAGCACATTGTTATGCCTTCCATCGCAAAGGAGATTGTCTACGTAGAGACATTGCAGATGATCAACACTTTGACCTAGAGTGTCATCCATCATACTATCCCTATTCTACAACGCCATCCAAGGGAGTCTTTGAGTGGTGGCCTTTGAACCCATGTGTGTCAATCTGGCGGGGTGACTTGTTCATTTGACCCCACCGACCCTCAGGAGGCTGCTACACAGGATCCGTATGCAGCTATGGGGATGGAGAGGGCATTTGAAATTTTGCATGAGGCGTATGGCATTGATAATTAGGTAAAAATTAGCATGTTCATTGAATTTAATTTATTAAATTTTGATTTTGAAATGCAAGATTAACTAATTTAGTTTTATGATTTTAATAAAATTGTAGAGTCACAGTGTTGAGACTAGATACACCGGCCCTACACCTACTTATATCTGCAGTACACCTATCGGTGGGGTATGTAACTAGTAAAGAATTATAAATTTATTACATGTTAATAGCATTGTTTTACAAATGGTATTTTAATATGTGATTTTGGATGTTAAACAGGCTAATATTGGAGGTTTCGAGGGAACACCTCCTAGTGCCAGTGGATTTACTCAAACCTACATGTAGGTAATAGAATAAAGAGTTTAACTAATGAATTGTGCTTAATAGATTTGTGTAGTTTATATTCATATCATTGATTGTGTTGCATTGCACATCATTCAAACTCAAAGCATTACTTCACATTCCATAACTAATAACTACATGTTGATATATGACAAAATTTCAACTACAATATAGTTGTTTAGAAAGTCAACATAAGCAGTGATGCAATTACTTTGCATAGCATAAGTAATAAGTCTAGGAGAAGCTTCCAATTGCATTTGCTTGTCATGGCATTCCATGAGACCACTTTTTCTGCTTGGCATCTTTTCAAATAGTTCACTGCCTTGTCTATACTATGGATGCTTGGAAGGAATATATGAAAGAATAATAGTAAGCAATAGCATGGACAAGGAAATGAGTTTTTTGAAAATATGCCTCAAATAAATGCGGTCTCATGGTGATGTCCATCACCATGAGATCCAATTTCTTTGACGCACTTTTTCAAAAATCTCATCGCCTTTTCTATGCTACCACATTTTCCATACATGTCTACCAAAGCATTTTATCAAACAATTCATTTCCTCACTGCTATGGCTAAAAGCTTAAAAAAGGTGCTTTCCAACAAACTGATGCAATGCAAGGCAGTCAAATAACTTAACTTCATCATTCAAAAGGATTCAATCCACTTTGCAACTCAAAAACTCAAATTCTTTCTTTGTTTTCAAACTTCTACCTAGTCTTCCTACTAGGTCAGCCAACCCACTTTTCCTGTCAAAACTTTTATTTTTCTCAAACAACCTTTTCAACAAATCCCCAAATTAGGCACCCATCATTTCCTACTTTCACATATCAAAAACTCAATACCAACTCCTTTGGATTAGTGATATTTTATTAGTTTTCTCCTTCAATCTCTCCAACAACAACTTACATCGATGGATCATATCA
Source organism: Sequoia sempervirens (assembly GCA_007258455.2). Taxonomy (NCBI): domain Eukaryota; kingdom Viridiplantae; phylum Streptophyta; class Pinopsida; order Cupressales; family Cupressaceae; genus Sequoia; species Sequoia sempervirens. The sequence continues at coordinate 310,094 of VDFB02267382.1, read as the reverse complement.
TTTTTAAACATTTCCCAACCTTTCCAACTTCCTACAATGACTCAATAACCTCTACAACTACTTTGACCCTTAGCATTCCATGCCTTTACACCTTTTTTGCATTTTTACAACATTTGAAATTGACAACTTTGTCAATATTTTGCAATTTTGCACTTTATGCCTAAATTAACTAACTAAAACTATTACAACCTCCAAATGGCTATTTAAGCCTTATTACATCACCAAAACACCTTAACCAATTCAAACTCCTAAATATTCCTCATGGAGGCATGTGCTTGCAAAGGTGCACCTGCACGACAAACTATGGATGCTTGGAAAAAATCTATCAAAGCATAATAGTAATCAATAGCATAGACAAGGCAATTAGTAGTATGAAAAAATGCCTAGAAGAAATGTGGTCTCATGGTGATGGAATTTCATTCCATCACCATGAGACCACATTTCTTTGAGGCATTTCTTCAAATAGCTTGCCACCTTTTCTATGATACCACATTTTCCATACATGTGTACCAAATCATTTTATCAAACTACTCACTTCCTTGCTGCTATGGCTAAAATCCTCAAATAGTTGCTTTCCAACAAACTATGGATGCTTGGAAAAATATCTATCAAATCATAATAGTAAGCAATAATACCATAGAGAAGGAAATGAACTTTTTGAAAAAATGCCTAAAAGAAATGCAATCTTATGGTGATGGAATGCCATGACGTGCATTTGTTTCTAATGGCATTCTATCACCACGAGACCCCATTTCTTTGAGGAATTTTTTCAAATAGTTCACTTCCTTCTCTATGCCACCACAATTATCATACATGTCTATGAAAGCATTTGATCAAATGGTTCACTGACTTTCTACTATGGGTCAAATCCTAAAAACATGTCCTTTCGAACAAGATATAGATAGGGAAAATAGTAAGCATGATAATTAGAAATATATAGTTTAATAAGTACTCAAAATTTCATTCATTATCTCATACATTATAATTCATGATGTGGATCACTATTGTAGTTTTTATTTTTAGATGTTGCAAGCTAAAACACCTCCAAATGTGACGAGGGAAATGGATATCGGTGTTTCATCTGCTATACAATCCTTGATGGCTCTGACAGGGGAGGTATGAGGAAAATTAGTAAATTTCAATTTACATTCGTTGTTATAGATGTTAGTTAGTGAAAAATCAAACCATTATTGATTTGTAGTTTAATTTCATTTCATATGGTTTATACAGGGTTTGAGCATGCCTCAGCATGGGCATGTAAATATTTTCCTCATGGAGAGTGATCATGAGATGGCGGTAAGTGATTATTTTGTTAAATATATCATTTTTTATAATGTAATTTCTATATATTAATGTCTTTACTTCTTATTGTAACAGTTAAAACTTCACCATGAACTAAACACTAGGAGGAGGAGCAAGAGCACTCCTTGAGCGTAGCACAAACAAGTGGCAAACATATTGCCATCTGATTGACAAGCAAAGGGAAATAATTTATTTCCAGAGCATGGAGAGCAATGATTTTTTATTCCAGAGCCCTTATTGTATGCCTACATGGTAGTTTTGTACATATTTTGTATTGGATATATTTGACATTGTATGCCTATATGGCTAGTTTGTACCTGTATTTCATACTTATATCTTCATATATTGGTGTATGCCTACATGGCTATTTAGTTAATATAAATATTTTTTATCGATGGTGTCCATATTTTCATTCTAAATTGATGGTTCAATAGATATGAGTTACGTGTATTCAAGTGTATACTTTACAACTTACATGTGTTCCAATGTATACTTTGCGATTTACGTGTTTTCATGTGTATACCTTGTATTCGTGCATATACTTTGTATTAATTTGTTTATACTATGTATTCATGTGTATACTTCAAGGCTTATGTGTTTTTGAGTACTTGTGCTTCCCTTATTCACATGTACATGCTTGACTTATTCACATGTATACTTATTAATTGGCTATCCCTAGCATTGATCATTGTTGTCCTTCATGGTTTGTCTTGAATATTAATTGATTGATGCTAAACAACTTTATCTAAAAGAAAAAAACACCTTTTCAATTGGTATTCCATGAAATGATTCATAAAAAATATTCCAATATATTCAATCCTTTGATTGGAACAAATCAATTAAGCAAAGGATACATAATCTTCACAACACTTGCAAAACATAATATTCAGAGTAGATGAAGTAGTTAACTTCTTGACACATTATCATACAAACATTTATCTTCAATAGTCTTTAAACATTTTCACGACATAATCTTGATAGTGCAAAATGAATTGTTATGTTCTTGATGCGTCACCATATAAACACATCGAAATATTTATATGTCAACTTCTTACAATATTATTTCTTGTATATGAAATGGACTCGGGAGAAAGCAAGTTATAATTATAATACAAATAAGAAATGGACTCAACACTGTCCTAGACCCCCGTATAGGTCTATTTCACAAAGAAACATGCTCTCAATCACTCTTCCAATTGTAAAACACCATTGGGCAACATTTACCAATCTGCAAATCCACAAAATCCATAATTTTTAGGGCATGATTGGCCATCTAACCCCACTATCCTCTAAACCCTCACTTTTCTCAAATTTCACTAGGGTTTATTGAAAACCCCATATCCAGACATCATACAACCTCAAAACCTCTTCTAACACTCTTCATTCTACCTACACAAACTTAATTGACCACCAAATTATGTTGCCCCTTGACTTTACCCACTTTTACTCCGTCAAACCTCTCTTTTTCATTCAAAACCCCTTTATTCCCAATTAGGGCATCATGCCATAACATACTTTTGACCTCCCTTGTCCTTGTAGACCATTTGAACACATCAAACTCCACAACCTCACCCTATTTCCAACCTATTCTAACTCATTCTCAAGCAATTTCTTCTTTTTACCTCGTCTAGCCTTTCTTTTAAGGTCTAAATTCTAAATTTTGAACAGGGGCAATGTTAGTAATCTCTTCGAATGCCTTTACCAATGCTATTTTTTTATTCGTACTTACATAATTGACTCAAATGACCCCACACTAACTCAAAACTAAAAGAAAGATTACAAAATGGCCTATCATGGCCTTATTTGACATTATAACGACTAAAACCACTGAACTAGACCTTCTTCATCAAATGGAGGAACAAGGAGCTCTACACCAATGATCATGTGCTTTTTGTGTGGAATACTCAGACTTCTCAACCGTTGTGTGTATGTTTCTCTTTTCCATTTTTTTGCATGCCATCATAAGGGATCAGTTTGGTTGAACGTAGCTCAGAGTAATTCTGCGTGTTTGGGTGAGAAAGAGGACCATGCCTAGCGTAAACCTACCTATTGGAATGTGTTGGAGCAGTTTGTTTGGTCACACGAATTGCAAAACGAAAGTTGCACCACTTTGTAACTTTACACTGCTTTCATTTGACACTTTTTCCATCAAGTGAAAACTGGACACCACAGGAAAACAACTTTGAGATAACAAAAACCGAGAGAGGTTATTATAGAGGGGCCCAACGTGATCCCATAGGCTCAAACAAAGAGTTTGTAAGTGTCACGGTTTTTGAGTAATATCCTGTCAAATTTTGCTTCCCTTTTTCCCTTTGGACCCTTAAGGGATCAATCCGGTTGAATGTAGCTCGAAGCGATTCCGCATGTTTGACACTTTGCTCGAGGACCACTTTGCAACTTTGCATTGCTTGTATTTGACACTTTTTCCATTAAGTAAAAATCCGCCGCCACGGGAAAACCACTATGAGATAGCCAAAACCGAGAGAGGTTTTCGTAAAGGGGCCCAACGCAATCCTGTAGGATCAAACGAGAAGTTTCTAAGCATCACGGTATTTGAGTAACAACATGCTAAAATTTGCAGCCATTTTGCACTTTGGACTCTTAAGAGATCGACCTGGTTGAATGTAGCTCAGAGCGATTCCATGTGTTTGGGTGTGAAAGAAGACCATGTATAGCATAAACATACCTATTTGGATGCATTGGAATAGTCTGTTTGGTCACACGAGTAGCAAAATGAAAGTTGCACCACTTTGCAACTTTGCACTGCTTGCATTTGACACTTTTTCCATCAAGTAAAAATCCGCCGCCACGGGAAAACCACTCCGAGATAGCCAAAATTGAGAGAGGTTTTTGTAGAGGGGCCCAACGTGATCTTGTAGGATTAGACAAGAAGTTTCTAAGTGTCATGGTATCTAAGTAATAACATGCTGAAATTTGTAGCCATTTTGCACTTTGGACTCTTAAGGGGTCGATCCGGTGGAATGTAGCTTGGAGTGATTCTGCGTGTTTGGGTGTGAAAGAAAACCATGCCTAGTGTAAACATACCTATTTAGATGCATTGGAATAGTCCGTTTGGTCACACGAGTTGTAGAATGAAAGTTGCACCACTTTGCAACTTTGCACTACTTGCATTCGACTCTTTTTCCATAAGTGAAAATCTGCCGCCATGGGAAAACCACTCTGAGATAGCCAAAACTGATAGAGGTTTTTGTAAAGGGGCCCAACACAATCTAGTAGGATCATATGAAAAGTTTCTAAGGGTCACAATATCTGAGTAACAACATGCTGAAGTTTGCAGCCATTTTGCACTTTGAACTCTTAAGGGATTGATTCGGTGGAACGTAGCTCGAAGCGATTCCACGTGTTTGGGTGTGAAAGAGGACCATTCCTAGTGTAAAAATACCTATTCAGACATGTTGGAATAGTCCATTTGGTCACACGAGTTGTAGAAAGAAAGTTGCACCATTTGTAACTTTGCATTGCTTGCATTTGACACTTTTTCCATCAAATGAAAATCCACCGCCACGGGAAAACCACTCCGAGATAGCCAAAATTGAGAGAGGTTTTTGTAGAGGGGCCCAACATGATCCTGTAGGATTAGATGAGATTTTTTTAAGCATCATGGTATCCAAGTAACAACATGTTGAAGTTTGCAGCCATTTAGCACTTTGGACTCTTAAGGGATTGATCTGGTTGAATGTAGCTCAGAGAGATTCCGCATGTTTGGGTGCGAAAGAGGACCATTCCTAGCATAAACATACCTATTCAGACGCGTTGGAATAGTCTGTTTGGTCACATGAGTTGTAGAACGAAAGTTGCACCACTTTGCAATTTTGCACTGCTTGCATTCAACTCTTTTTCCATCAAGTGAAAATTAGACACCACGGGAAAACCACTTTGATATAGTGAAAATCGAGAGAATTTTTTTTAGAGGGGCCCAATGTGATCTCATAGGCTCAGATGGAGATTTCGTAAGTGCCATGGTTTCCAAGTAATACCCCGTCAAAGATTGCTGCCCATTTTCACTTTGGACCCTTAAGAGATCGAGTCAGTTGAACGTAGCTCAGAGCGATTCCGCATGTTTGGGTGTGAAAGAGTACCATGCCTACTGTAAATATACCATGCCTAGCATAAATGTACCATGTACTTAGAAGAATATCAATAAAATTCATTATTTTCTTGCATTTTTCTATATTTTTACCAAAAATTTGATGTTTCCTTGAACTGTACGGTCCCGTATAGGGTGATTGTGTTCTCTTTTTCAATCTCTTTGTGTTTCCACAGACCCAATACATATTTAGAAACCCATTTTTATATTAGGGTGCTTATTTGGTGAAAGGGAATAAGTTTTATGGGGTTTGTGTTGCTGCCCCTATAGATTTTGATGGAAAAGGCCATGAAAAATGAGGTTTCACCCTAGGGTTTGATAAAATATTGCATGTAGAGGTTGGGTGATTGTCTTTTGAGTTTGTGCAGGTGATTTTAAGAAGGTCTGAGGTGGTGGCATGTTCTAGTAAGGTGTGGAACCATTCCTTTTAATAAACCCTCCTCATACTAGCATAAAATAAGGGTTTTGTGGTTTGGCATGGTGGAGTGAGTTTCTCCTGAGACAAATTGTGGATCTGAGGGTTTGGATACATGAGAATTGATGCCCTAACAAGTTTAGGGGATTTTTGAATGTTTAAATGCATGTTCCTTTGTAAATTATGCCTAGTTAGCCTAATGAGGACAATGAAGAAGGCCATTTTTTATGCAATGTTCCAAGACAGTCACTATTGATTTTGAAGTATGTATTGTAACTCAATAATGGCTATCTAGATCAGTCATTTTTTTGTGAAGTCACTTGAGAATTTTGTGAGAAAAGGTCTAAAACTAGGGTTTGCTGACCTACTAAACAAGGCAGAGTGAAGGGTTAAAATTGAAGAGATAGAGAGTTTTTGGTTGAAACTTTGTTTGAAACTCATTCATTTGAGGTTTTGTGAATATTGACACCCCTTGCTTACTGATGCAAGAGAATCTACCAGGATCCACAAACCATTAGGGTACTTCTGACCCAAACTTAATAGGAGAAGATCAAATTAAACACACATCATTCTTTTGCTCAACTTTCATGAAAAATTCACTTATCCATTCACCAAAATCCCACTTTTCCCATTAGAAACTATAAGGAAACCAACAATCCAAGCACTTCATCAATATTCAGTGTCATTATTAGATTCAAGAACAACCTTACCAGCATCATATTGACTATATCAAAGCCATAACCTGATTAGCAACATTAAACCATTCAATTCTTTCATTTTTCAACCAATTACTCATCATTTCAACTTGTTTCAATGAGGGAATAAGAATACAAACCATTGAGTTTGATTCTAACCATTCACTAGACATAAAAGACACTATAAACAAGCTGTTCTTGACTGAAATAAATCAGATACACACTTACAAACCACTGGCCATCAGACTTACCATTAACTTGTAGTCAAAAACACCATTTTGCACCAAAAATCCACCTTACTCAAAACATCAAATCTTCAAAATTAAAGTCTGCACCTTTACCAAACCATGGATACATATTTAAATACATTATCTTGGTATTTTCAATACACATTCAAATTCTCAAAACTCTATTTACTTAGATTACCACATTCTAGCAATCAAAACATCATTTTACACATTGTGTAAACCTTGCTCAAAACACTCAAAACACCAAGTTAGCTTCCTCGATCTTATCCAAGCATTGATACATGTTTTCCAACACCTTTCAGACAGGTTTCAATCATAAAGACTCATTCAAATCACTTTTTACATAGATTTTCCCATTTTAGCTATCAAGGCATCAAATTGCAAGTAGGTTTCCAAACCTTGAATTAGGTGTAACTTCTTATTGAGATCCTTTCAAACCTGGACCGATAGATTTTTAGCAACCCATTTTGGCCAATATTAACATATCCAAAAATCAGATATACCTTTTTTGGAAAATATGTGTAAACCAATAGCCTACCCATTGGAAAATGCTTCAAATTAGCCCAAATTTACAAAGGGACTACCAATGAATCAACTCCAAAACCCCATATGACTTCAAAAAGTCTTTTATCATGTGTCAAAACTTAGGATTCACCAATATTTAGGGGTTAAAGGCCCAATTAAACACCCAACAATAGAAACCTTGTTTTTAGGCTTAAACCATGCAAAAAGAATGAGGGTTTGATAGTAAACACCATTGCAAACCTTCAAAAGCTTAGCCACTGCTCCAAAAATGTTTAGATGCCACAACACATTCAAAGGTCTACCCCCATATTTGTTCAAATGAACATTGGATGCCATGACAAGGTTCGAGTAATGAATAATCTTATGATGCATGTTAAAGTCCTAAAACAGCCAATGTTTAACACTCTTATGTGGGTACCTTCTAAGCCATGTTCCAGTAACAACAACCGAGCTTGTAGGGTATTCGATGTTTTCTCCATCTATAAGTGGGGCCTCCAATTTATTTTTGGCCTCAACACAACAACACAAGTAATAGTTTGTTCCCTCTTTGTTGTCTTCATTTGCAATAATTGCATAAATTTTCCCTGCATTGATATGTGCATCAAATCTCTTGAAATTAGTCAACATTACGAATACACTACAAAGTAATATAACAATATGGAATTTCAAAAACTAAGCAAGCAATTATATTACCTGGTTGAACTAGATCTGATACATGGTCAAAGTCGACCAATGATTCCATCTATGTTAGTTCCAATGTCGTCGAAGGGCGATACGTGTGAAGGGGGTTGAGATAACTTGTCAACCATTTTTCAACCCACTCCCCTCACTCACAATCATTCCAGGCTTGCATTGTACATGAAGAACAAAATCATGCCATCTTTTGTGTATCGATACTCCATGAACGTGGATTTGAGCTAAGGAAAGAGTATAGGTCACTCGATCCTGTTAGTGTACAACAATCCTCATATGGTGCAATGTTAGTATCATCCATCAACCAAAAATACCTATGAACTGAAGATGTACCTTCATTACCTAGACCCATCGAAGCATTGCACCACTCAAAAAATGATCTTGCATTTTTCAACTTTGCACTGTCTTTATACTTTAAATCTTCTCGTGCTAATGCTCTTTTCATGCATGCTCCTGCACCATCATGCTCCCCCTTTCCATGTCCAACCTCACAAAATTTCCACATATATTGTACAACTATAATGACATGCATCCTGCTCAACCAGTAGAACATGTATGAGTTCTTGAACTGTGTTGCATAGTTATCCAACCATATTATATGTCAACTGTATGTTATGCCCCTATGAGCCAAATCACTATAGAATATCTATAAGCAACCTTGCACGAACTCTGGAGAATGTGTGCCATCATCACTAATATAAAAGTGATACTCCATCAATACCTTTCGTTGGTCATTTGTACTATCAGCTGCATGAATGAATGCTATTTTCACAAATATTGAAACCTGTGTGGAGTTGTAATACTGTGACTACACCTCATGTTGTGGATATAGAGTGTAGTTCTCTACAAATTCAACCACTAATACTATGTTTCCAACTAGAAAGGTGTCCTTGCATAGATTGAATTATGTGTCCTACCATCAGGCTCTATGGGTATGCCTTGCATACTCATACAATATATTGTCATGAAACATGGACATAAACTGATACTCTCGAATATTTTGAATAACCAAAGCACACCTTTTTTCTTGAGACCCATCTTTTGTAGTGTATGCCACCATTTTATACTTCTCTAACTCTACTATTTTCTATCCCACCTCATCTGTGCTTTCCATATGTTGACATACTGGCATACGCTGCAAGCCACTGCAATGCTCGCATGAACCATCCAAGCATGTTGTCCTGTAGAATATTTGGCCATCCTCTATTTCACATAAATTTTTTGATAAGAACTCTCTTGAATATTTTGGTGGGGCTTCTATGCCAGATGTTATCACTTGGATTTTTCACCCTGTTGAATGTGAAATTCAACAATCCAGTGTAACATGGGAAGACCTCTAAAGCTATGGGTTTCCCGTAAGCAAATGTCAACTTCCGAAGAAGGTTGGCTTCCTTTGTGTTATCACCTAACTACTGATCTTTGTAAGAAAAAGGGAGAATGAGTGTATAAAATGAAAACTAAATCCTATGGTGATACACTGAACTCACAGGAATCATGAAATAAAAAGATGAACACACACTGGAAAAAGATGATAGTTATTTCATCCACCCAAAATAAATCTCATGAAAACTTATGCAAAAATTATAAAAAGGTTTAATCTACATATCTATTTCAAGAAGGAAAGATGAATTTCACAACTTTAAAATTAAATGCAGACTTAGGAAAACACAGTTCAAAACTTGCATAATCTGAAAGAAGAAAGAAGGTAGTATGAAAAAAAACTAACACTGATCTTCAAGGTAATCTCTATATTCCAAATTCCAAAAGAGTTACAAAAAATACATCAGCTGAGAAAAGATTGTTAAAAAATCACTAACTCCCCAGAATGCATAATCCGAACTCCTTTACAAAGAGGCAAAAAAGCCATATATACAAAAGTCCTAGCCCCTTAGGGCTTACAAAAATATCAGCCTCTAGAAAGATCTGCCCCAAGATCTTTTTAATGAAGTTAATGTTGCATTCAAGTGTATCCCTGTTGCACATGTCAGTGAAGGGTTCTCCAGGAATGGCCTCCTTGATCTTTTGCAACAATCGCATTAACTTCATGGCCCCCGTGTCCACCTTCAAACTTCCATCAGGGTTGTTTTGAATGTTTCTGAGTGCTATCATAAATGTCACTCCACTCCTGCCAGTTGACATCCCAGTTGTCCTTGCGGTCTCATCCTTTCTGTTCTTCTCCTGTTCTAGGCCCTTCCACAAGTTGACTCTTCTAGAAACAACATCGGATTTTCCCATCAAATCTCCACACCATTGCTTCCTCGAGCTGCTCCATCGTTTCTAATCTTAGAGCAGATCCATGTTGCTTACATTATGTTGATCTTCTTTTCAGGGGTAGTCACAATAGTCAAGCTGCCCATGGTCCGTCTTTAGCTCCTTCTGATTGGTTGAACTCGTGCCCCGTAGATTTCCAGATGGTCAAAGGTTGCTTCATCAGGATCGCATGTCGGTGAGACACTAGCCGTGTCTCCCCGATGCGATTATGCCCTTCAGCAGTTATCGACATAGCTCACAACCGTCGACAAGAGTTCATAGTGAGCCCAAAAGTCACATCGACATCCCTAAAACCATCAGCAAGACTATCGCCTTCGGCAAGAGCTCTCGCCAAAGTCTGCAACAAACCCATCGCTATCGGCAAGACCACCTTCGGTCGGTGAGACATTACACCAACCGAGCCTTCTATCAATGAATACAACTTCCTTTAGAGAGACTTCACCCTATCGGCCAGAGGTTATACCGATGCCATTCTCTCTCGGTGAGACCACCTCGTGTTGGCAGGACATCTCCCCGAGCTCCTATTTCTTCGGCGAGACCACCTTCATTTTTTGAGAAATCATGTCAAACTCCTTCTTTCGCCCTGAGCTCACTCTATTTCGGCAAGACCCTATCGGGTCAGCAAGACTTCTCGTCAAAGCTACCTTGTTTCGGCGAGAGTTTATTTCAGTCAGGGAGACTTTTCTCGGTCGCCGAGCTCCATTCCTTCGCCGAGATCTCCTTTCTTGTCAGGGAGACATCACTAGGTCGACGAGACCTTTCACCGGGCTCAAATCCTTCCCCAACACCATTTCACTTCGGCAAGAGTTTATCCTGTCGGTGAGACTTTACCCCTTCACTAGCCCCTATCGCTGAGACCTCAGCAATCGGCAAGACATTATGCCGAACCATGAACCCTTGGCGAGACTTTTCCTCTTCGGCCAGACCTTTCATCGAAGCCACCACATTACATCGAGACCTTACCCTTTCGGTGAGACCTCACCGAGTTGGCAAGACATCACGCCAAAAGCACCAACCTTCACCAAGACCTCCTTTCTTTCGGCAGGACTTCTCGCCAACGCCGGCCATTTTGGCAAGACTTTCATCCGTCAGCAAGACTTCATGTCGAAGCCTTCATCTCTCCGAGAGCTCGGACCTTCTTTCGGGGAGACCACCACTTGTCGATGAGACATCTCGGCGAGCCCAAAACCTTTCGGCGAGAGCTCCATCTTTCGACAGGACCTCCTGCCGATGCCAATATTATGCCGAGAGTTCCATTCCTTCGGTGAGACTGCGGTTGATCGGAAATACCTCACGCCAAACACAGATGTATTGACGACCTAAGGCAAAAGTCAATTCATCTAGCCCCCTTGAATACTTGAAAAATAGACCCCTGCCCGATTTAGCCCGTAGGTGAAAATTGGGCAACATTTCTGGCGACCTTTGCTGGATGTTTGCCTGCTAAACCTGGAAACTAGTAGCCAAAACTTGTCCATTGGACTTAGAGTCACTTATTAAAAACCTCAGAACAGACCAAGAGCAGTTCACACATGGCTGCAACTCACTTAAGACTCATGAAGCAGATCAGGACACTAGAAACTTGTTGAAACCGGAGAAACTGAAATAAAATTATTTATTGTGCTGGAACAACACTTAGGGAATGAAACAACAACTAAACTAAAGTGCAGAAGCACTTATTGAAAGCATAAAACCTATCCTAATATGTACAATAATAAATCATGCCTCAAAACAACATTTGAGGTGAATCCCATTAACTGGGATTGGTAACCTTTCTCCATCCATGTTTGATAACTAGAATGCATTATGCTCTTTACATTCAGTAACAACAAAAGGACTTGCCCAGAAATGTTCAAATTTTGTATGTTTTCCTGGACCACTCTTTAGCACATCCCACTTGAGAAAAATATCCCCTTCTTTGAAAATTTTGGCTGTAGCTTTCTTATCAAATGTTTTCTTTGTTTGGAGCTGATGATACTCCAAATTTTTCATTACTATGTCTCTTGATTCTTCGAGCTCCATGAGCTCTGCATATCTCACAGCCATTGGGTCCTGCTCTTCATACATCTCCATCTGGTGAACAATGTCTAGAGCTGGAAGCTCTACAAATAGAGGTAATCTAGCCTCTTTACCATAAATGAGGACATATGGAGAATTACCAACTGATCTCTTGGGGGTTATTCTATTTTCCCAAAGTGTAGATTTCAATGTGGTATGCCAAATTCTTTGATTCTCCTCCATAGTCCTCTTAAGGATTATGATCAAGTTTTTATTTGTACTTTCAGCTAATCCATTACCCTACGGGTAATAATTGGAGGAAATATTCAGATGAATTTCATGTTTAATAACCCAATCTGTGACTCTTAACCCAACAAATGCAAGAGCATTATCTAAAATGGTGGAGTCAAGAACTCCAAATCTGGCGATTATATCTTCATAAAAACTCAAAACTAAAGATTCATTTGCTTCTTTCAAAGTTGTTGCCTCTGTCCATCATGTGAAGTAGTCTGTAGCAGTAATCACCCACTTGTGACCAACACTAGATGGTGGATTAATTGGCCCAATAAAGTCAATGCCCCATCTCATGAAGGGCTGCTCTACCTGAATTGGATGTAGAGGCATAGCAGGCAGCTTTTCCTTTCCTGCAAACAAAGCGCATTTCATACACTTTCTTGACCATGCATATGCATATTTAAACAAGTTGGGCCAGTAATAACCAGCTCTCATAACTTTCCAAGCATTTTTCCTTGGAGCAAAGTTCCCTCCTGAAACTCCATCATGAAATTCATACAGTACCTTTTCTGTTTGATCAATATCAATACACCTTAACAAGACACCATTCAGATCTTTCCTGAAAAGGATACTGTCAATAAGGACATAAGGAATTGACTGCAATCTGAAGTATCTTCATTTTGCTCTGTCTAGACCTGGTGGACATTCACCAGTACGAAGAAAGTGGGTCATTTCTTGAACCCAACCTGCAACTGATGCAGGTGCAACAACTTGAACATTTTAAGACTCATCTATATTAGTTAAAACAACACCAGTTTCTGATTTCTATGCATCTTCAAAAGTGGAGGAAAGTTGCTCACAAAGTCCTTTACCTCTGACAAGTTTTGTGATGTTGATGTTGACATCAAATTCCATTACTTTTGTGATCCACCTGGCTCTTTTCTCACTCAGATCTTTGTTCAACAAAAACTCCTTCACACTCGGGTGTGCAACTAAAATATGAATTTTATTGTTTGAAACTAGAGGCTTAAAATTCTTTAGGCTTCTGATCACAGCGAGAACATGTTTCTCAACAAATGTATATTTCTCTTCATAATCAGCAAGTACTTGACTAAAGAAAGCTATTGGCTGCTCTAAATTATCACTATTTTTCTAAACCAGCATGGTAGAAATTGAACTAACGCTGCCAAAAACATACAAAAAGAAGTCTTTAGAGAAATTTGGATTTACCAGTGTTGGAGTTGATGCTAAAGCTTCTTTGATTTCTTCAAAACTATGTTTTTCCTCTCTAGTCCAACTGAAAACTGCATTCTTTTTTAGCATGGCAGTCAAGGGTTGTAGTAAATTTGCAATATCAGGAATGAATCTTCTTAAAAAGTTGATTCTCCCTAAAAATCTTTGCAATCCTTTCTTGTGATTAGGTAATGGCAGTTCGAGTATAGCCTTAACTCTTTAAGGATTAATGGTAACTCCGTCTTTTGATACTATGTGACCTAACAGCTTACCTTCATGGATTGTAAAAATACTCTTTTTCGGATTGAGAGATATTCCATATTCTCTACATTTTTCAAAAACTTGCTTTAGATGTGACAAGTGTTCATCTGCATTCTTTGAATATACAGTTATGTCATCTATGTAAACCAGCAAAAATTTCTGGATTAAACTCTGAAATGCCATATCCATGGTATGTTGAAAGGTGGCACCAGCATTAGATAAACCAAAAGGCATTCTCTTGTAGGCCATAGTGCCCCATTTTGTTGTAAATTCTATTTTATATTGATCCTCCTCTTTGACTATAATCTGGTTATAACCATAATATCCATCCAGAAGAGAAAATCTCTCTGAACCAACAATAGCTTGGATAATTTGTTCCATAGACGGTAAGGGGTAATGATCCTTCATAGATGCTCTGTTAAGATCTCTAAAATCCACACATAATCTTATCTCACCGTTCCTTTTTCTAACTGGAACAAGGTTAGAAACCCAAGATGTGTGTTTAATTAGAAATACAATACCCCCCTCAACTAACTTGATCAGCTCTTTGATCATTAAAGGTTGAAGCTTGGGGTTCAATGGTCTATGTTTTTGTCTAACAGGCTTGGCCTCAGGTTCTAACTCAATTGTATGTTGTGCAATATGAGGATCAAACCCTCTTAAATCAAAATATTTCCAAGCAAAAACATCATGATACTCTTGACATAAAACAATGAAAGCTCTATTATCTTCAACTGAACAGATTTTGCCTAATTTGAGAAGCTTACCTTTAAATATTTCCACTTCTTCATAATGATCTTCTTTCACTTGAATGTCGACTTTGTTCTTCTTAAGCTGATCATCAGAATTGAATATGGATTCCAAGGTAACCAGCCCTTTGGGAAGTTTATTTGTCTTCAGTTGTATCACTTGATCATCATACTATTGTTTGATCTTTTCTTGGTTCACTACAGAAAATTGATCTTCTTGGAGCAGAAAGGTTAAGATCTGCTCGTCACTTTCAAATACCTACCAGCTAATGTTGTTATCAGGAATTGATGGCCTGATAACCACCTTGACATACTACTGTATTTTATCTTTTTTGATATCACCTAGGATATCAAACTGTGCTCCAATTGCTGCAAGTCTATCATCATGCTTATTCTAATTTCGTGGAACAGAAATAAGATTGAAGGCATTAAATTCTTCAATTATATTTCATACTATGTTTCTATAAGACTTCAAAGCATCATTCTTGGCAACATTCAGCCCTCTAACCTGATTAACTATCAATTCACTGTCTCTATAGACTTTCAAACAGTCGATTCCTCTTTTCCTTGCCCACTCAAGGCCTTGAATGAGTCCTTCATACTCAGCACTGTTGTTAGAACATGCAAAAGAAAAATGAAAAGCTGAAAAGTACTTATCACCTAGTGGAGAAATCAACATTGCACCTCCACCTACTCCATTCTTGCTTCTGGAACCATCAAAAAACATTTCCCAGAATTCACCTTGCTACTGCAACAATTGATTTGTACTTTTTTCAAGATTTGGAACCTCTGCATCAAGTTCAAGCATCACATAATTACCCATACCGACATCTTGAATAAGGTCTTCGAGATTGTCCAACACATTTTTAGCTACCCATTCATGTAGCAGTACATCAAGAACAACTTCTGCTTGAAGTTCTTGAGCAGCAGCCAATTCACTGTCAGTAAAAACGACACAATTTGTGTCTATAGCAGTAGGAATAGCATTGATAAGACTTGGGTTATACGGCTCAATATGAGCTTTAGCTAGCTTTTCAGATTTAATGGTGACTTTGGTTCCATATCTAGTTCTAAACAACATATGTGACCAATTAGCTGACACATAACTACCTATCTTAGCTGTAAAGTCTCTTGAGAGACACAAAGAAAAGAAAGGTGGGAGATCTATGACACATATGTCCTGAGGAACTAAAAAATTAGGACAAGCATGAAGGGTAAGACTCAAATCTTTGATAACACCTAGTGTATTAATAGAAGTACCATCCAATTGAATCACTCATTTCTCTAAAGGTTGATACTTTAGTCCAAGCTTGTCAACAATTTGCTTTGGCATTACTAAGCTACTAGCTCCACTATCTACCATATAGTTATGAACTAACTTATCACCTATGATTACAGACACATAGAATGGAGGTGGTTTGACTTCTTTTCTTGCTCCTTGCTGGGTTGTTTATCATTTTCTTGAGGATTATTTTTCAACATCGCTCTGACTTGACCTATTAGAGACTCAGATTTATCAGACACTTTAAAACTTGACAAAGCTAAGTGTAACATATCTTTTTGACCTGGGATAGCTAATGAATCCCACATAGACATCGTTAAATTCATCTTTTTCATACTATCAAGAATATTATAGGGTACAGTTGGGCTAACTTTATAATGTACCTTTATGGCAGCATGATCAGCTTGCAAGTGTGGTTTCTCCTTAACTGGGAGTTGTTGATTTCTTTGCAAACCATGAGTCCCTTGAGATGTAGATGGTTCTGTAGTTGTTGCTTTCCCTTTATCAGCTACTTGATCCAACTCAAAAGATCTTTTCTTCGCCCTTGTGTTATCTACAACTAGAGAATTATCTACATTAAGTCCACAAAATTCCTCTCCTTGCCAGTTAAGTAGGGCAGTTTCATTGGTAAGTTGGTTTTGTTGTTGTGGAGATGCATCGTTGAATTCATTCTTCTGTGAACTCGAGGCATTTTGTACCATAAGTGTCTGATTAATGAGTCCATTTGAGAAAGTGACCTGATTGTGAGGTTGGTTACAAGGGTAGCACCACTCGTAATCTGCTGCTAAGTTGTTTTGAATAGGGACAAGATCCTTAACTACACTAACAGGTGTTGGAGCATAAGCCTGAAAAGGTCTTGTGTTTACACTCTGTCTTGGGCCCTGGTAGTTGCCTTGATAAGCCTATCTATTACCTTGATATTATTGTTGTTGACCTGAATTCTGCTATTGATAAGGCTGGTTATATGCTTGTTGATTTTCCAAGCTCACAAGCTTATTACCAAAATTTTGTAATAGACTTTTGATTTCCTGTAACTCACTTGAAGATCTTGAAACATCAATTTCTTGTGTTACAACAGCTAGAATAGGTGGCAAAGGTGCAAAAGGTGGTATTTGCAAAGGGATATTCGAATGAATATCTAGAAATATGGGCATTGGTTGCCTAGGAGCAAGTTTACCAGCTTGTATTAGGCTGTTTTCAGCTCTAATTGCTACTTCAAACGCATCTGGTAGAGAAACATCCCCCATTGATTGTATCATAACAACTATATCGCTATTAAGGGCCTTTAAAAAGTAAAAAAAATCATATTCTGGGGGTGGTCTCATTGTTATAGGAATTCTATCCCAAGTTCTTTGAAACCTGAAATTGAAATCATTCATTTGCTCCTGAGGAGCCCTTTTAAGTGTAGTTAATTGCTCCAACAAAGACAGATTATCAGACCTGTCCTGAAACTACCTGTGTAATTTGTCACCCAACTCATCCCAAGTGGCAACTAAACCCACTCCAAGAATTTTGAACCACTGTAATGCTCTTCCTTTGAATGATGTTGCAAGTAGTCTTACAACTACGTTTTCTTGTGTGATATGGTGCACACCATATAAGGAAGAAACATCTCATATATGTTCAATCGGGGTAGTCTAATCTTCCCCCATGAAAATTGGAAAGCTCTTCAAAGCTTCCATTGGAATGTCATTGTGTTGTGTCAAATTTAATGGACTACCTCCATTAAATGGCACAAAAGACTGATTTCTGGGAGCAGCCATTAGAGGTGGATTTACCTGCACTCCTGGTGAAACAAAAGATGAGACATCAATATGGAATCTTATAGATGGAGGAGTAGATTTGGTTCTTCTGGAATAGATAAATGTTGCCCCTGTCCTTTTTGTTACCCTGCCTTGTCTTCTGGGTGGTGATAGCTGCAAATATTCAAAAGGAACTGAGCTACTCCTTGTCTGAACTCTTCTCATAAACTGTAAAAGCACTGATTCTGAAGTTCTTTCTCTTTATGGAGTCACCAAGTATGCAAAATGACTTATGTAAAGTCTAAAGCTTGCTGGTTGCATACCAAACCAATAATATAATGTGGAACTGGTCCCATTGGGCATGCCTGAAACTATTATCACTTGGATTTTACACCCTGTTGAATGTGAAATTCAACAATCCAGTGTAACATGGGAAGACCTCTAAAGCTTTGGGTTTCCCGTAAGCAGAGGTCAACCTCCGGAGAAGGCTGACTTCCTTTGTGTTATCACCTAACTACTGATCTTTGTAAGAAAAAGGGAGAATGAGTGTATAAAATGAAAACTAAATCATATGGTGATACACCGAACTGACAGGAATCATGAAATAAAAAGATGAACATACACTAGAAAAAGATGATAGTTATTTCATCTACCCAACATAAATCTCATGAAAACTTATGCAAAAATTATAAAAATATTTAATCTACATATCTATTTCAAGAAGGAAAGATGAATTTCACAACTTTAAAATTAAATGCAGACTTAGGAAAACACAGTTCAAAACTTGCATAATCTGAAAGAAGAAAGAAGGTAGTATGAAAAAAAACTAACACTGATCTTCAAGGTAATCTCTATATTCAAAATTCCAAAAGAGTTACAAAACATACATTAGCTGAGAAAGGATTGTTAAAAAATAACTAACTCCCTAGAATGCATAATCCGAACTCCTTTACAAAGAGGCAAAAAAGCCAAATATACAAAAGTCCCAACCCTTTAGGGCTTACAAAAATATCAGCCTCTAAAAAGATCTGCCCCAAGATCTTTTTAATGAAGTTAATGTTGCATTCAAGTGTATCCCTGTTGTCCATGTCGGTGAAGGGTTCTCCAAGAATGACCTCCTTGATCTTTTGCAACTATCGCATTAACTTCATGGCCCCCGTGTCCACCTTCAAACTTCCATCAGGGCTGCTTTGAATGTTTATGAGTGCTATCATAAATGTCGCTCCACTCCTGCCAGTCGACATCCCAGCTGTCCTTGCGGTCTCATCCTTTATGTTCTTCTCCTATGCTAGGCCCTTCCGCAAGTTGACTCTTCTGGAAACAACATCGAATTTTCCCATCAGAACTCCACACCATTGCTTCTCGGAGCTGCTCCATCATTTTTGATCTCAGAGCAGATCCATGTTGCTTACATTTTGTTGATCTTCTTTTCAGGGGTAGTCACAATAGTCAAACTGCCCATGGTCCGTCTTTAACTCCTTCTGATTGGTTGAACTCGTGCCCCGTAGATTTCTAGAAGGTCAAAGGTCGCTTCATCAAGATCACATGTCGGTGAGACACTAGTCGTGTCTCCCCGATGCGATTATGCCCTTCAGCAGTTATCGACATAGCTCACAACCGTCAGCAAGAGTTCATAGCGAGCCCAAAAGTCATATCGACATCCCTAAAACCATCGGCTAGACTATCACCATCGACAAGAGCTCTCACTGAAGTCTGCAACAGACCCATTGCTATCGGCAAGACCACCTTCGGTCGGTGAGACATTACACCGACTGAGCCTTCTGTCAGCGAATACAACTTCCTTCGGCGAGACTTCGCCCTATCGGCCAGAGGTTATACTGATGCCATTCTCTCTTGGCGAGACCACCTTGTGTCAGTAGGATGTCTTCCCCAAGCTCCTATTTCTTCGGTGAGACCACCTTCATTTGCCGAGACATCATGTTTAACTCCTTCTTTCACCCCGAGCTCACTCTATTTTAGCAAGACCCTATCGGGTCGGCAAGACTTCTCGTCGAAGCTACCTTGTTTCAGCGAGATCTTATTTCAGTCGGGGAGACTTTGCTCGGTCGGTGAGACCTTTCACCGAGCTCCTTTCCTTCGCCAAGATCTCCTTTCTTGTCAGGGAGACATCACTAGGTCAGCGAGACCTTTCGCCGGGCTCAAATCCTTCCCTGACACCGTTTCACTTCAGCAAGAGTTCATCCTGTCGGTGAGACTTTACCCCTTCGCTAGCCCCTGTTGCCGAGACCTCAGCAATCGGTGAGACTTTTCCTTGGCGAGACTTTTCCTCTTTGGCCAGACCTTTCATCGAAGCCACCAAATTACACCGAGACCTTACCCTTTCGGCGGTACCTCACCGGGTTGGCAAGACATCATGCCGAAAGCACCAACCTTTGTCGAGACCTCCTTTCTTTTGGCAGGACTTCTCACCGACGCTGGCCATTTCGGCGAGACTTTTGTCCATCGGCAAGACTTCACACTGAAGCCTTCATCTCTTGGAAAGCTCGGACCTTCTTTTGAGGTGACCACCACTTGTCGACGAGACATCTCAGTGAGCCCAAAACCTTTCGGCGAGAGCTCCATCTTTCGGCAGGACCTATCGCCGACGCCAATATTACACCGAGAGTTCCATTCCTTCGGTGAGACTGCGGTTGATCGGCAAGACCTCACACCAAACATAGATGTCTTGGTGACCTAAGGCAAAAGTCAATTCATCCGGCCCCCTTGAATACTTGAAAAATAGACCCCTGCTTGATTTAGCCCGTAGGTGAAAATTGGGCAACACCACAATCCTACAAAATATTGTTAGTATGCAAATCACAACATATAGAATGATAAACATCATAATGGTTAGAGAATTCAATACGTAGGCTACAACAAAAAGTAGTGCATGTGTGATTTATCTTGACATAAAAAGGTTTAAGCATTTCAAAAAATATTTGACAAATACTAATTTGAGGATAATCCATTTGAAATTTATGAAAAAATTGGGTTTACTTCATATCCAAAAAATGCTTTGGATGTGGCTCACAGTTTCGACTACTGATTCTCCTTCTTACCACATCCCTTTGATTTGGAGATGGCGTTGTGTTATTCTTCTAATACTCTTCAATTAGTGTTTTCAATCCTTCAACAACTTTTTAATCTTTTTGTGGTAGTCTCCCCGAGAATGCCCATAATTCATTTGAATTAGTGCCCTCAATTCTTTGCCACCTTCAAACTGATTTTGATAAAGTTTTTCTACTAATTCTCATTTGTTCACTCGTCTTTCTAATGAGACGAGCTCTCTTTGTTTGACTACTTACCAAAGTCGATGTAATTACATGTCGTGTGACATTACTATCCTTTGAGTGTAAGGTCTTACCTACACTCTCATATGCATCCATTAGATTCTTCACAATAGTTTTTTCACTCGATGCATTTGATGTTCTCAACCCAAAAGTCTTCATGATGTCTCTATACTTTATACCCCACATCATTTCACCAAATAGTTGACATCTTGCAATCTCATTTAGCCTTTCAAAGTGGAATTTCCAAATCTTATCAGCATATCTTCTACAAGTGTGTGTTGGAATCTTACCTTCCATGTGCTGCGAAATATCCTCATCAATATTAATCAAATTCTTTGGCTTTCTACACAAAATTCTAGGTGGTTTTCTTCTAGGTACATACATCTCAACATTAGGAATTTCATCAATATTTAATTGAGGTGGGCTAGATTGTGTACCTTCGATCAAGGATGGAGTAGAAGACATACCTCTAGGTTCTTGTGGGGATGATGGCATACATTCTTCGTCAAATCTGAGTGATGATGTACTCTCAACTTGAGATTTGTTGGATGGTGTCCAACCATATTCACTTGTGATAGATGGTGTCCAACCATATTCACTTGTGATAGATGGTGTCCAACCATATTCACTTGTGATAGATGGTGTCCAACCATATTCACTTACGATAGATGGTGTCCCTCCATATTCACTTGTGGTAGCTGGTGTCCCTCCATATTCGCTTGTGCTTAATGGTGTCCCTTCGTATTCACTTTCCATAGAGGGTGTGTCTCCAACTATAGTATTTGAATCTATCTTAGCACAATGCTTTTGCATTCATGCCCTTTGTGCTACCAAATCCTGTTCTCTTTTTGACAATTGAGGTTCCTCTTCAATTGGCATGTTTTCATGAATAGTACCCAATTTCTTCTTTTCACGATATGTCGCCACCCATTCTCTCTCCTTTGATTTGAAGGTTTCATACTCTTCATCTATTAGTTTATTCCTTCTTCGTTTCTTCAACACGATGGATAATTTTACCTATAGCATGGTAATGAGACGAATATTAGTTCCTAAAGTATTTGTCCATTCAAATAAATGAAATATATGTCATTCAAGGCTTCCTAAAAAATACTTACAATCATCTTGTAAAAAATACTTAAAAAATACTTACAATCATCTTGTACAATCATTCAAGGCTTCATATGTTAGTTGAGATTTGGTGAAAACAAAGTGTTTTGGAGGTACCTCCTTTGTAAAAGAGGGCTATTTGGTGGCCTACAAGGTAGGGCAGCTTATTGGTTTTCAATATTGTTGCAAAGAAACTGGTGCAGGAGCACCTAAGGAACAACAGGCAGTTTCCTAGGTAAAGAAGAAACCTAGAAGGTTAAGTTTTGTTTTTGTTTTCATAAGGTCATGTAGACCATTTAGTGTTGATCTTAGGGATGTTTTTGATTTGTTGGAAAGAAGTTGACAAGAGCTAAATAGGTTTAGAACATCATTTTGGCTAGGTTGCCAACCTTGTCAAAAGGTTAGAAAACACAGTGGGTTTTATAATTTGCACCTTTAGGTCATCTAAAGGCTCGACCCAAGAAGCTCAACTATTTTTGGAGCCTATTTAAGGGATGACTCGACCCTGTAGCAGGGTTGGAAGCTTGAATATTTTGGTGAAATCTTGTGTGATTCAAAAAAAACAACGTTCTGAGTTTAAATTTCTGAATCATTGCATTTTGGAAGACTTCTAATGGATTATATTTGTTTCTATTCTATAGTAGGATGTAGTGTAGTTGGCATTCAAGCATTTTTGTATTCATTAGATAGCTTCTTGTTCAAGTTTTGGGTATCTTTTGTAAATAGTTCAATGTTTCCCTGTTGCTGCTCTAAACTTGACTATTTTTAGAAAATGGGGTGCTAGAGCACTTTTCCACCGTACAAACTGTACGGCCTTTTGGAAACTATGCCTAGACACCATGCTTATACATATGGTAGCTGGTAGGTTTTGTTTGAGTGCAGGAGATGTTGGCAAGGTCTTGCCCTAGGCGAGCCAGGCAGGGTCCGGCTAGGAAAGACCAGGAGTAAAAGTCACACAACTTGCAAAGGTGCTTAGATTTTGAAGAAATTCCTTTTGTAGAATTTAGTTGGGGGTCTTGGCAAGGCCTGGTGATCAGGAGGAGGCTACACCAATCCATTTGGTGAGAGGAAACTTTGACAGTATGAAATCAGCCAGGAAAAGCTAGGAAACCCTAGGTTTTTAACCATTTTTGTGTTTGAGCAGTGTACAGGCAGTGCTATTCTAAAACCCAAAGAATCTTCAAGGTATGGACATAGGAACCACCAATACCAAGCAAATAACCTAGGTCTTTTGGTGGGTTTTGAATAAAATTGCATTTTACCTGGAATAAGAGACCTAATTGGGGCTCTAGGCTTGTAGCCCTTCCTAACCGTAGAAGAGGGTTTAGTGGAAGCGATGGTTAATTGAAGTCTTGTGATGGCATAAGAACCCTAGTTAGATTACCTTGAAGCTTTTACAACGTACTTACACCTTTGCAAGTATCTAATTGAATGTTGAGAGAAATTGGCCTTGAGGAATTAAGGGTCAAGAAGAGAAAGTGGCAAAGCACCAAGAATGGCTTGGTAGAAGGAAAGCATGTTGATAGTGGGGTTGATCAGTAGGAGCAATGGTACTTAAACCTGAGGCAGGACCACTAGGACAAGGTGGAAGAGACACCTAGGAGTTCTTACGAGCAAGGACTCAGAGCATGGGGCAGTGAGTGCCTCATCCAACCCCTACCCTATCAGATTGGTATCAGAGCAAGTTAAAGATTTGGGAAAGAATATTGTATGTCTAAGGTTGAGTCTAGTGATTCTTCCATCATGGTGACAAATGCAGAACTAGCCAAGATGGTTGAAGAGCAGGAAGAAGACAATAAACAATTGAGGGAAAGAATAGCCCAACTTGAGCAAGCAGTGAGGAGTGCACAGTTTGAGGGAAGAATACCAAAGGAAGAAGAGGTTGCAGAGGAAGATAAGACCCCTAAACTTGACCCTATTTTGAAGGAGAATCCTTTCTTGAAGGCATTGAAAGCTTTGAGTGGGAAAGCACTTGAAGGCATACCACTTTTTAGTGGAAATATGGAAGCTGATCTAGTCATGGACTGGATAGAGGGAATGGAAAACCATTTTGAGTGTGATGGAGTCACTGAAGCACAGAAGGTAAAGGTGGCCAAGTCAAGATTAAGAGGATCTGCCCTGACATGGTGGAAGTTCATTCAGACAGAGAGGGAAAAAGAAGGTAAGTAGCCTATTTCAACTTGGAAAGGAATGGTTGCCAAAGTGAAGGAGGCCTACATGCTAGATGACTATGAGATTCAGTTACACAAGAAGAGGCAAAGCTTAAGGCAAAGAGACCAAGATGTAAACACTTACACTGAGGAGTTTCAAAAACTTTGTATGAGGTCCAATGTTATAGAGGATGAAAGTCTTAAGGTAGCTAGATACCTTAACGGTTTGAAATGGAACATCCAAGAGGAGATGGCTCTTTTGAGTCCTAAGATAGTACATCAATGTTACCAATTGGTTATCAAGATTGAGGAAAGGAACAAAAGGAAGCAAGATCAGGCTTCTAAGGGCAGAGGAAAAGGCAGAGATCAAAGAGATCAAAGAGGACAGCGTGGTGGCTACCAAGGTAGAGGCAATGACCAAAGAAACCAAGGAGAATCTAAACTCACCGAGCATGGAGGAGAAACATCTTCTAGAGGTGGATTTAATAGAGGAAGAGGACCTCAAGGAGGTTCAAACAGAGGAAGAGGAGCAGGTAGGAGCAATTCTTATTTTGCAAACATGAAGTGTTATCGTTGTAATCAAATAGGCCATCCTGCTTATAGATGCCCAGAGAAAGCATCCTCATCAAGCAATGAAAAGAGAGTGGCTTATGCACAAGAGGACACCATGAGTCCTAAGGCATCTAAGGTCAGTCATATTGAATCTGAGGTAGGAGAGAATCTGATGTTCAACAGGGCTTTGATCAGACAACCGGTTAAAGAGGAACCAAAATAGAGGAGAGCTCTATTTAGAGTGAGGTGCAAGATACTTGGAAAAGTGTGCAAGGTCATAGTAGATTCAGGTTCAACAGACAATATCATCTCAGAGGAGGCAGTAATGAAATTGAAATTGGAGAAAGTACCTCATACTAACCCTTACAAAGTCACATGGCTAAACAAAGGGCAGAGTGTTTTAGTGAATGAGCAAGTAACGGTGGAGTTCTCCATTGGAGGATATAAAGACAAGTTAATTTGTGATGTTTTACCCACGGATGCATGCCATCTACTACTGGGCAGACCATGGCAGTATGACAGAAGTGTTATATATGATGGGAAAGAGAACACCATCTCATTCAAGAAGGATGGGAAGACTTTTAAGTTGCAGTCACTGTCAGAAGAAGATGAAGGATAGTCAAAGACACCAAACATCATGTTGAGTAGTGGTAAGGAGTTTCTTAACAATCTACACCAAGGGGATGAAGGATATGTGATCATGATGCAATCCAAAGAGGAAGAAAAGGCTGAAAAGACAGTCATACCCGAAGCAGTCCTAAACTTGTTGGATAAGTACAAGAGCATAGTTAGTGATGGTACACCTGCAACTCTACCACCAAAGAGAGATATAAGTCATCAAATTGACTTCATACCTGGAGCCTCATTACCTAACAAAGCAACATACAAACTCACACCAGATCAGAATTTGGAGGTAGCTAGGAAAGTGCAAGAATTATTGGATCAAGGCTTGATTCAAAAGAGCATCAACCCATGTGCAGTTCCAGTGGTTTTAGCAACCAAGAAAGGAGGTAAGTGGAGGTTATGTACTGATTCTAGAGCAATAAATAGGATCAGCATTAGGTATAGGTTTCCTATTCCTAGAATTTAAGACTTGATGGATTGTCTTGGAGGCGCTCAGTTCTTCACAAAGTTGGATCTCAAAAGTGGATACCATCGTATCAGAATTAAGGATGGTGATGAGTGGAAGACAACATTTAAGACAAATGATGGGTAATATGAGTGGAGAGTGATGCCATTTGGCCTCTCTAATGCCCCTAGTACATTCATGAGGCTCATGAATGAAGTGCTTAAGGACTTTACAAGGTTATTTGTGGTAGTGTACCTTGATGACATCCTCATATACAACAAGACAACAGAAGAGCATCTGAAACATGTGGAGCAAGTTCTTAGAAGGTTGCAAGAGGAGAAGTTGGCAATCAATCTAGAGAAGTGTGAATTCTTTAAGCAAGAGTTAGTCTATTTGGGTTTTGTAGTGTCCAGAGGATCATTAAAGATGGATCCAAGCAAGGTAGAAGCTATCCTAAACTGGCCTAGACCAACTACAGGGACAGAGGTAAGGAGTTTCCATGGATTAGCTCAATTTTATAGGAAATTCATAAGGAATTTTAGTGGCATATGTGCACCATTCCTAGATACAATCAAGGGTGGTATAAAAACTAAATTTGTGTGGACTCAAGAAGCTGAGAGAGGGTTTGAGAAACTGAAACAAGAAGTGGCAACTCAACCGATTCTCTTGTTACCTAGTTTTGACAAGTTGTTCACTATTGAATGTGATGCAAGTGGAGTGGCAGTAGGAGGAGTGCTAAGTCAAGAGGGTAGGCCTATAGCCTTCTTTAGTGAGAAGCTAAATGAAGCAAAGAAGAAATATTCAACCTATGACTTGGAACTTTATGCTTTGGTTCAGTTACTTAGGAAATGGAGGCATTACCTTCTACCCAAGGAGTTTGTGGTTTTTACTGACAATCAGGCACTTAGTTTTATCAACACTCAAGAGAAGTTGAGTAATAGAAATTTGAAATGGATGGAATACATCCAAGCTTTTACTTTTACCATCAAGCACAAGAAAGGAAAAATGAACAAGGTGGCAGATGCACTCAGCAGGAGGTTGTTGACAGTGCAAGAGATACAACTCAAGAGCATTGGCATAGAGAGTTTCAAGGATCTATATGGGGAAGATGAAGAATTTTCAGAGGCCTATAAGGTATGTTCTAACTTTGAGAACCATTTCCATAGTCAATACTCAGAGTATACTTTGCAAAGTGGGTTGTTGTTTAAGGGAAATCAGTTATGTGTTCCAAGAGGTTCAATGAGGGAAAATCTGATTCAGGAAAAGCATAATGGCAGTCTTAGTGGGCATTTTGGTATCAATAAGACCTTAGAGCTAGTACAAAGATTCTATTATTGGCCTAAGTTGGCAAGAGATGTTAGAAGGTATGTGGAACAATGTGTTGTGTGTATGAGAGCTAAGGGAGGAGCTAGCAATGTTGGTTTATATCAGCCCCTGCCCATTCCTAATAGACCATGGGAGTGTGTGAGCATGGATTTTGTGGTAGGCCTTCCTAAGACCAAGACTAGTTTTGACAGTGTTTATGTAGTGGTAGACAGATTTAGCAAAATGAGTCATTTTATCCCTTGCAAGACTACTCATGATGCTAGATACATAGCTCATCTTTTCTTCAAGGATGTTGTGAGGATCCATGGCTTGCCTTTGAGCATTGTTTCAGATAGGGATGTGAAGTTCATGAGTCACTTTTGGAAGACTCTATGGAATAGATTGGGTACAAACCTGTCTTTTGGATCAGCTTACCATCCTAATACCGATGGTCAAACAGAGGTGGTTAACAGGGTGTTAGGTAATCTTTTAAGGTGTCTAACTAAGGAATATGGACAGACATGGGATATGGTTATCTCACAAGCTGAGTATGCTTACAATGATAGTGTGAATAGAACTACAGGGAAGAGTCCTTTTGAGGTTGTGTATGGGATGCACCCAAGAGGAATTTGTGAGCTCAGAGATCTTGGAGCTATGGAAAAAAGGAGTGGACATGCAGAAGACTTCAGTCAGACCATGAAGGAGATTCAAGAGCAGGTCAAGAAGACAGTCACAGAGGCTACCCAAAAACTGAAAGAGATGGCAGATATGTCAAGGAAAGATGTGCAATTTCAAGTAGGGGACTATATTATGGTCCACCTTAACAAATCAAGATTGCAGAAGGGAATTTCAACCAAGTTACAAATGAAGAGAGTGGGTCCATGCAAGATATTGGCCAAGTATGGTCAAAATGCATACAAGGTGGAGTTACCTACTGATCTAGGAATCTCACCAGTATTGAATGTTGTTGATTTGATCAAGTATAAGGGGACAGTCAAGGATTTGGATCAGGATAGTCAGGAAATCTTCAAGGACATCAGTAATGTACCCCTACCCAATCAAGAGAAGCCTCAGGCAGAGCAGATCTTGGAGTCAAGAGTGTAAAAGTCTACAAGGAACAAGGTGTACATGGAGCACCTTATCAAGTGGAAGAACAAGCCTGAATCAGAAGCTACATGGGTACAAGAAGATCAGTTTAAAAAGCTTGGCATTGACCTGTCAGTGATCTCTCCTTCCAATCCTTAGTGTTTGAGCTGAGAGGGGGAGAATGGTGCAGGAGCACCTAAGGAACAACAGGTAGTTTCTTAGGTAAAGAAGAAACCTAGAAGGTTAAGTTTTGTTTTTGTTTTCATAAGGTCATGTAAACCATTTAGTGTTGATCTTAGGGATGTTTTTGATTTGTTGGAAAGAAGTTGACAAGAGTTAAATAGGTTTAGAACATCATTTTGGCTAGGTTGCCAACCTTGTCAAAAGGTTAGAAAACACAGTGGGTTTTATAATTTGCACCTTTAGGTCATCTAAAGGCTCGACCCAAGAAGCTCAACTATTTTTGGAGCCTATTTAAGGGATGACTCGACCCTGTAGCAGGGTTGGAAGCTTGAATATTTTGGTGAAATCTTGTGTGATTGAAAAAAAATAGCGTTCTGAGTTTAAATTTTCGAATCATTGCATTTTGGAAGACTTCTAATGGATTAGATTTGTTTCTATTCTGTTGTAGGATGTAGTGTAGTTGGAATTCAATCATTTTTGTATTCATTAGATAGCTTCTTGTTCAAGTTTTGGGTATCTTTTGTAAATAGTTCATTATTGCCCTGTTGCTGCTCTGAACTTGACTATTTTTAGAAAATGGGGTGCTAGAGTACTTTTCCACCGTACAAACTATATGGCCTTTTGGAAATTGTGCCTAGAAACCATTCTTGTACATATGGTAGTTGGTAGGTTTTGTTTGAGTGCAAGAGATGTTGGCAAGGTCTTGCCCTAGGTGAGCCAGGAAGGGTCCGGCTAGGAAAGACCAGGAGTAAAAGTCACACAACTTGCAGAGGTGCTCAGATTTTGAAGAAATTCCTTTTGTAGAATTTATTTGGGGGTCTTGGCAAGGCCTGGTGATCAGGAGGAGGCTACACCAATCCATTTGGTGAGAGGAAACTTTGATAGTCTGAAATCAGCCAGGAAAAGCTAGGAAACCCTAGGTTTTTAACCATTTTTGTGTTTGAGCAGTGTACGGGTAGTGTTGTTCTAAAACCCAAAGAATCTTCAAGGTATGGACATAGTAACCACCAATCCCAAGCAAAGAACCTAGGTCTTTTGGTGGGTTTTGAAGAAAATTGCATTTTACCTAGAATAAGAGACCTAATAGGGGCTCTAGGCTTGTAGCCCTTCCTAACCCTAGAAGAGGGTTTAGTGGAAGCGATGGTTAATTGAAGTCTTGTGATGGCATAATAACCCTATTTATATTACCTTGAAGCTTTTACAATATACTTACACCTAGACAAGTATCTAATTGAATGTTGAGAGAAATTGGCCTTTAGGAGGAATTAAGGGTCAAGAAGAGAAAGTGGCAAAGCACCAAGAATGGCTTGGTAGAAGGAAAGCATGTTGATAGTGGGGTTGGTCAGTAGGAGCAGTGGTACTTAAACCTCAGGCAGGACCACTAGGACAAGGTGGAAGAGACACCTAGGAGTTCTTAGGAGCAAGGACTCAGAGCATGGGGCAGTGAGTGCCTCATCCAACCCCTACCCTATCAGAAACCTCTTGAAACCTTTTGGTATGTTGTGTTCAGAGTTGAGGTGTGTCTCAGATGATGTTTGTTAGGTATTTTTACAACCTTCTCTAAAATATATTGAGAAAAACCAGTGTTGGAGGGCTACAAGCCTTTAGGTGTATGTTTGGGATAAGTTGAGTGTATAGTGTTTAAGGGGTTGGTTTGTTGTTTCAGTCTGATCATTTTGAGTTGGTTTGGGTCTTCACCACCTAGGTTGCTACCATGCTACCCCTACCTTCTCAACCCTACCCTATTGGCAAGCTAGTGGAGCGTTGGCAAGCTAGCTCACTCACTAGCTTGCCAATGCGGTAGGGTTGAGAAGGTAGGAACAATGTATACCTCATAGAAATGGGGTGTCATGGTGATATACATCACTATGACACCCCATTTATATGAGGCATACCCTACCCTTACCTTTCGCTATATCACCGTGACACCCCATTTCTATGAGGCATACGCTGCCCCTACCTTCTCAGCCCTATCACATTGGCAAGCTAATGGAGCGTTGGCAAGCTAGCTCACTCACTAGCTTGCCAATGCAATAGGGTTGAGAAGGTAGCGGCAACATATGCGTCATAGAAATGGGGTGCCATGATGATATACCCCATTTCTATGAGTCATACATTGCCCCTACCTTCTCAACCCTACCACATTGGCAAGCTAGTGGAGCATTGGCAAGCTAGCTCACTCACTAGCTTTCCAATGCGGTAAGGTTGAGAAGGTAGTGGTAGTGTATGCCTCATATAAATGGGGTGCCATGGTGATGTATATCACCATGGC
The DNA here is from genome assembly GCA_007258455.2 of Sequoia sempervirens. NCBI lineage: Eukaryota > Viridiplantae > Streptophyta > Pinopsida > Cupressales > Cupressaceae > Sequoia > Sequoia sempervirens. Next base: position 279,327 of record VDFB02267382.1, on the reverse strand, counting down.
ACCCCATTCATATGAGGCATAGGCTGCCCCTATGTAGGGTTGAGAAGGTAAGGGCAGCGTATGCCTCATATAAAATGGGTGCCATGGTGATGTATATCACCATGGCACCCCATTTATATGAGGCATACACTACCCCTACCTTCTCAACCCTGCCACATTGGCAAGTTAGTGGAGAATTGGTAAGCTAGCTCACTCACTAGCTTTCCAATGCAGTAGAGTTGATAAGGTAGGGGCAGCATATGCCTCATAGAAATGGGGTGTCATGGTGATGTAATCACCATGACACCCCATTTCTATGAGGCATACGTTGCACCTACCATGTCAACCATTTCTGAGACCGGCATGAACACACAGTTTTAAGGTTTGAAAGTAATTTAAAATGGTGTATTGAACCATTCCTCTCACTGTTTCCACTCCAACTCGAGGAATGGGTCTGCAACATCACTAAAAAGGTGTGTGAATGTTGAGTGTGTACAAGGGAGGTCAAGAGTTAAGTTGGGCATGAAGCCCTAGAGTGAAATTTGTTGATTTCCATGTGAATTTGAGAGGTTTTGACATGCTAAAGTGAGTATTGTGTTAGGGAAGCATTGCTTCTTGTTGAATTGATTTTTTGCAAGGAATTTTAGACCTGTTTGAGGTGGTGGCATGTTTTGATAAGGTTGGGAAGTGTGGTTTTCAATAAGCCCTAGGTTATTTGGCTTAAAAAGAGGGTTTTTGGTTTTGGCATCTTGGTGGATGAATTTCTAAGAACTAATTGTGAATTATTTGGTTTGAATACATATAAATTGTTTCCCACATGTGTTTGGAGGTTTTGGTCAAGTTTCAAGATAAGTTTATTTGCTAAAGTGTCCTAATTTGAGGCCTAGTTGGCGTAGAAAGCCTAATTTGAGAAAGTTGTTACAAAGTAACCAATAGTGGCTTATTGGCATGTGATTGTGTACCCTGAAGGGTCCTTGAAATGGTTCAATTCTTGGTCTAAAATAATCTTATTGAGAATAAATACCCGATTGAATGAGTTGGCAATGGTATAAGGAAGAGTGTTGATTTGGTGAAAAGTGAAGAGTTTTGAGAATTGTGACTTGTGAATTGTTTTTGTTGGTTGATTTTTTGTGTTTAGTTGTGTTGTAGGACCTCCCCTGGTTGCATCACAATTCAAATTCTTTGTCCATGCTTCCATTTTAATCCATGATTACAAGATAGGTTGCACCTTTCCCCATGTTGCTAACTTAGCCTTCAATAAGGAGTCTTCTAATAGTGGAGAGAAGGGTTAGGATCCCTTGTAGGTAGACTAATCAAGGAAACATTTAAAATATATTACAAATAAAAGTGATGAGGTAGGTTTAGTGATGAGGTAAATTTATAAATAGAGATGAAAACCAAAATAGTTTCTAAGATCTATCAATGTGGGAGGAGTATATTCCAATTTTTTAGAGAGATGTATGGAAAATTTGGTAGCATAGACAAGGAAATGAGCTGCTTGGTATAATTGTTTGAAAAAATACCTCAATGAAAGCTTCAGAGAGTGGTATGCACTTCCATAATAAAGGATTGAGAAATGATGTTTTAGTTTACTTCCTTAAAACGTATGTTATATATGTGTATACAAAATGTGGAAGCATACACAAGGTAAGTCAATTGTTAAATAACAAAATGCCTCAAAGAGATGTGGTTTAAAAATGTAATTGGAAAGTGTATAGAATTGTGTAATTTAAAATGTGCATTGACAACCTAAGGTTATAATGACAAACAAACAATGATCAACATGGAATATGCAAAATAACAAAAATAAAAGCAAGCCATAATAGAATGAAATAAAATGTGTAAAGACTTCACATACCTAAAAAACCAGATTTTCAAATGGAGGAGTTCAACCCAATTATGTAGCCTTAGCTTCTTCTTTCTTCAAACTCCTCAACAATTTGACTTTTTCAAAAGCTTGTTCCCCTCCAAAATTCAATTGTATATCAGTTTTCAATGGAATTCAAACTTGAATTGATATTATATGTCTTTCAACGTGAAAACTCTACTATTTCATGCAAAGGTGGTAGAAAGATCATGAAAAAGGTGGTGGAATGTGAAAAACATGCATGCACACTTCACAACATCATCAAAAAGATACTTTTTGTCGGAGCACGCGCAGAACTAGGAGAATATGCAAAATGTGAGCCTTGAGATCACGTGTACATTGATTTTTTTAACCATTTTTAGTGCAACACAAAACACGTTGGTGTTATAACGTGAGCACATTATTTCTTCCTAAAACGGCCATATCTCTACTTCTTCAAAATGCAATTGCATTATGAGAAAGTTGGTTTTTTAATAGATTTATTTTCTCTCTTTTTCTATACCCTATATACCCTGATTCTATCTCTCTTCCCTCTACCCTTATACCCTAATTATATCTCTCCCCCCTCTACCCTCTACCCTTAACCCTTATATCCTCTATCTCTCTCCCACTCCCTCCCTCCCTCTCTC
>VDFB02267382.1:213814-276752 GCA_007258455.2 Sequoia sempervirens | reverse complement strand
GGGAACAAGCTTTTGAAAAGGTCAAATTCTTGAGGAGTTTGAGGAAAGAAGAAGCAGAGGCTACATAATTGGGTAGAACTCGTCCATTTTAAACTCTAGTTTTTTAGGTATGTGAATTATTTACACATTTTCTTTCATTCTATTATGGCTTGCTTTTATTTTTGTTATTTTGCATATTCCATGTTGATCATTGTTTGTTTGTCATTATAACCTTAGGCTGTCAATGCACATTTTAAATTACACAATTCTATACACTTGCCAATTACATTTTTAAACCACATCTCTTTGAGGCATTTTGTTATTTAACAATTGACTTACCTTGTGTATGCTTCCACATTTTGTATACACATATATAACATACATTTTAAGGAAATAAACTAAAACATCATTTCTTAATCCTTTATTATGGAAGTGCATACCACTCTCCGAAGCTTTCATTGAGGTATTTTTTCAAACAATTATACCAAGCAACTCATTGCCTTGTCTATGCTACCAAATTTTCCGTACATCTCTCTAAAAAATTGGAATATACTCCTCCCACATTGATAGATCTTAGAAAGTATTTTGGTTTTCATCTCTATTTATAAATTTACCTCATCACTAAACCTACCTCATCACTTTTATTTGTAATATATTTTAAATGTTTCCTTGATTAGTCTACCTACAAGGGATCCTAACCCTTCTCTCCACTGTTAGAAGACTCCTTATTGAAGGCTAAGTTAGCAACATGGGGAAAGGTGCAACCTATCTTGTAATCATGGCTTAAAATGGAAGCATGGAAAAAGCATTTGAATTGTGATGCAACCAGGGGAGGTCCTACAACACAACTAAACACAAAAAATTAACCAACAAAAATAATTCACAAGTCACAATTCTCAAAACTCTTCACTTTTCACCAAATCAGCACTCTTCCTTATACCATTGCCAACTCATTCAATCAGGTATTTCTTCTCAATAAGATTATTTTAGAACAAGACTTGAACCATTTCAAGGACCCTTCACGGTACACATTCACATGCCAATAAACCACTATTGGTTACTTTGTAACAAATTTCTCAAATCAAGCTTTCTACGCCAACTAGGCCTTAAATTAGGACACTTTAGCAAAGAAACTTATCTTGAAACTTGACCAAAACCTCCAAAAACATGTGGGAAACAATTTATATGTATTCAAACCAAATAATTCACAATTAGTTCTTAGAAATTCATCCACCAAGATGCCAAAACCAAAAACCCTCTTTCTAAGCCAAATAACCTAGGGCTTATTGGAAAGCACACTTCCCAACCTTATCAAAATATGCCACCACCTCAAACAAGTCTAAAATTCCTTGCAAAAAATCAATTCAACAAGAAGCAATGCTGCCCTAACACAATACTCACTTTAGCATGTCAAAACCTCTCAAATTCACATGGAAATCACCAAATCTCACTCTAGGGCTTCATGCCCAACTCAACTCTTGACCTCTCTTGTACACACTCAACATTCCCACACCCTTTTAGTGATGTTTCAGACCCATTCCTCAAGTTAGAGTGGACACAGTGAGAGGAATGGGTCAATACACCATTTTAAATTACTTTCAAACCTTAAAACTGTGTGTTCATGCCGGTCTCAGAAATGGTTGACATGGTAGGCGCAACATATGCCTCATAGAAATGGGGTGTCACGGTGATTACATCACCATGACACCCCATTTCTATGAGGCATATGCTGCCCCTACCTTATCAACTCTACCGCATTAGCAAGCTAGTGAGTGAGCTAACTTACCAATTCTCCACTAACTTGCCAATGCAGTAGGGTTGAGAAGGTAGGGGTAGTGTATGACTCATATAAATGGGGTGCCATGGTGATGTATATCACCATGGCACCCCTTTTATATGAGGCATATGCTACCCTTACCTTCTCAACCCTACATAGGGGCAGTGTATGCCTCATATAAATGGGGTGCCATAGTGATATACATCACCATGACACCCCATTTATATGAGGCATACACTACCCCTACCTTCTCAACCTTATCGCATTGGAAAGCTAGTGAGTGAGCTAGCTTGCCAATGCTCCACTAGCTTGCCAATGTGGTAGGGTTGAGAAGGTAGGGGCAGTGTATGACTCATAGAAATGGGGTATATCATCATGGCACCCCATTTCTATGACACATATGTTGCCACTACCTTATCAACCCTACTGCATTGGCAAGCTAGTGAGTGAGCTAGCTTGTCAACGCTCCATTAACTTGCCAATGTGATAGTGTTGAGAAGGTAGGGGCAGCGTATGCCTCATAGAAATGGGGTGTCACGGTGATATATGAGAAGGTAGGGGTAGGGTATGCCTCATAGAAATGGGGTGTCATGGTGATGTATATCACCATGACACCCCATTTCTATGAGGCATACACTGCCCCTACCTTCTCAACCCTACTGCATTGGCAAGCTAGTGAGTGAGCTAGCTTGCCAATGCTCCACTAGCTTGCAAATAGGGTAAGGTTGAGAAGGTAGGGGTAGCATGGTAGCAACCTAGGTGGTGAAGACCCCAACCAACTCAAAATGATCAGACTGAAACAAAAAACCAACCCCTTAAACACTATACACTCAACTTATCCCAAACATACACCTAAAGGCTTGTAGCCCTCCAACACTGTTTTTCTCAATATCTTTTAGAGAAGGTCATACAAATACCTAAAAAACATCATCTGAGACACACCTCAACTCCTAACACAACATACCAAAAGGTTTCAAGAGGTTTCTTTGCAACAATATTGAAAACCAATAGGCTGCCCTGCCTTGTAGGCCACCAAATAGCCCCCTTTTACAAAGGAGGTACCTCCAAAACACTTTGTTTTCACCAAATATCAACTAACATATGAAGCCTTGAATGATTGTACAAGATGATTGTAAGTATTTATTATGAAGCCTTGAATGACATATATTTCATTTATTTGAATGGACAAATACTTTAGGAACTAATATTCGTCTCATTACCATGCTACAGGTAAAATTATCCGCCATGTTGAAGAAACGAAGAAGGAATAAACTAATAGATGAAGAGTATGAAACCTTCAAAGAAAAGGAGAGAGAATGGGTGGTGACATATCGTGAAAAGAAGAAATTGGGTACTATTCATGAAAACATGCCAATTGAAGAGGAACCTCAACTTTAAAAAAGAGAACAGGATTTGGCAGCACAAAGGGCACGAATGCAAAAGCATTATGCTAAGACAGATTCAGATACTGTAGTTGGAGACACACCCTCTACGGAAAGTGAATACGAAGGGACACCATTAAGCACAAGTGAATATGGAGGGACACCAGCTACCACAAGTGAATATGGAGGGACACCATCTATCACAAGTGAATATGGTTGGACACCATCCAACGAATCTCAATTTGAGAGTACATCATCATTCAGATTTGACGAAGAAGGTATGCCATAATCCCCATGAGAACCTCAAGGTATGTCTTCTACTCCACCCTCGATTGAAGGTACACAATCTAGCCCACCTCAATTAAATATTGATGAAATTCCTAATGTTGAGATGTATGTACCTAGAATAACACCACCTAGAATTTTGCATAGAAAGCCAAAGAATTTGATTAATATTGATGAGGATATTTTGCAGCACACGGAAGGTAAGATTCCAACACACACTTGTAGAAGATATGCTGATAAGATTTGGAAATTCCACTTTGAAAGGCTAAATGAGACCGCAAGATGTCAACTATTTGGTGAAATGATGCGGGGTATAAAGTATAGAGACATCATGAAGACTCTTGGGTTGAGAACATCAAATGCATCGAGTGAAAAAACTATTGTGAAGAATCTAATGGATGCATATGAGAGTGTGGGTAAAACCTTACGCTCAAAGGATAGTAATGTCACACAACATGTAATTACATCGACTTTGGTAAGTAGTCAAACAAAGAGAGCTCGTCTCATTAGAAAGACGAGTGAACAAATGAGAATTAGTAGAAATTTTTTATCAAAATCAGTTTGAAGGTGGCAAAGAATTGAGGGAATTGATTCAAATGAATTATGGGCATTCTCGGGGAGACTGCCACAAAAAGATTAAAAAGTTGTTGAAGCATTGAGAACACTAATTGAAGAGTATTGGAAGAATAACACAACACCATCTCCAAATCAAAGGGATGTGGTAAGAAGGAGAATCAGTAGTCAAAACCGTGAGCCACATCCAAAGCATTTTTTGGATATGAATCAAACCCAATTTTTTCATAAATTTCAAATGGATTATCCTCAAATTAGTATTTGTCAAATATTTTTTGAAATTCTTAAACCTTTTTATGTCAAGATAAATCACACATGCACTACTTGTTGTTGTAGCCTACGTATTGAATTCTCTAACCATTATGATGTTTATCATTCTATATGTTGTGATTTGCATACTAACAATGTTTTGTAGGATTGTGGTGTTGCCCAATTTTCACCTACTGGCTAAATCAGGCAGGGGTCTTATTTTCAAGTATTCAAGGGGGCCAGATGAATTGACTTTTTCCTCAGGTCGCCAAGACATCTGTGTTTGGTGTGAGGTCTTGCCAATCAACCACAGTCTCACCGAAGGAATAGAACTCTCAGCGTAATATTGGCATCGGCGGGAGGTCCTGTTGAAAGATGGAGCTCTCGCCGAAAGGTTTTGGGCTCATCGACAAGTGGTGGTCTCCCCAAAAGAAGGTCCGAGCTTGCCGAGAGATGAAGGCTTCGGCATGAAGTCTTGCTGACGGACGAAAGTCTCGCCGAAACGACCGTCATTGGCAAGAAGTCCTGCCAAAAGAAAGGAGGTCTCGGCAAAGGTTGGTGCTTTCAGCGTGATGTCTTTCCAACCCGGTGAGGTCTCGCCAAAAGGGTAAGGTCTCGGTGTAATGTGGTGGCTTTGATGAAAGGTCTGGCCGAAGAGGAAAAGTCTCACCAAGGGTTCATGGTTCTGCGTAACGTCTTGCCGATTGCTAAGGTCTGGGCGACAGGGGCTGGCGAAGGGGTAAAGTCTCACCGATATGATGAACTCTTGCCGAAGTGAAACAGTGTCGGGGAAGGATTTGAGCCAGGCGAAAGGTCTCGCTGACCTAGTGATGTCTCCCTGACAAGAAAGGAGATCTCAGCTAAGGAAAGGAGCTCGGTGAAAGGTCTCGCCGACCGAGCAAAGTCTCCCTGACTAAAATAAGCTCTCGCCAAAACAAGGTAGGTTCGACAAGAAGTCTTACTGACCCAATAGGGTCTTGCCAAAATAGAGTGAGCTCGAGGCAAAAGGAGTTCAACATGATGTCTTGGCGAATGAAGGTGGTCTTGCCGAAGAAATAGGAGCTCGGGGAGACATCCTACTGACACAAGGTGGTCTCACCAACAGAGAATGGCATTGGTATAACCTCTGGCCGATGGGGTGAAGTCTCGCCGAAGGAAGTTGTATTCGCTGACAGAAGGCTCAGTCGATGTAATGTCTCACCAACCAAAGGTACTATTGTAGATAGCGATGGGTCTATTGCAGACTTCAGCGAGAGCTCTTGCTGAAGGCAATAGTCTTGCCGATGGTTTTAGGGATGTCGATATGACTTTTGGGCTTGCTATGAAATCTTGCCCACGATTGTGAGCTATGTTGATAACTGTTGAAGGGTATAATCACATCGGGGAGACACGACTAGTGTCTCACCGACATGTGATCTTGATGAAGCGACCTTTGACCATCTGGAAATCTACGGGGCATGAGTTCAACCAATCAGAAGGAGCTAAAGATGGACCATGGGCAGTTTGACTATTGTGACTACCCCTAAAAAGAAGATCAACAAAATGTAAGCAACATGGATCTGCTCTGAGATCAAAAACGATCGAGCAGCTCGGGGAAGCAATGGTGTGGAGATTTGATGGGAAAATTTGATGTTGTTTATAGAAGATTCAACTTGCGAAAGGGCCTAAAACATGAGAAGAACATAAAGGATGAGACCGCAAGGACAGCTGGGATGTCAACTGGTAGGAGTGGAGCGACATTTATGATAGCACTCAGAAAAATTCAAAGCAGCCCTGATGGAAGTTTGAAGGTGGACACAGGGGCCATGAAGTTAATGCAATTGTTGCAAAAGATCAAGGAGGCCATTCTTGGAGCACCCTTCACCGACATGGACAACAAGGATACACTTGAATGCAGCATTAACTTCATTAAAAAGGTCTTGGGGCAGATCTTTCTAGAGGCTGATATTTTTGTAAGCCCTAAGGGGCTGGGACTTTTGTATATATGGCTCTTTTGCCTCTTTGTAAAGGAGTTCAGATTATGCATTTTGGGGAGGTAGTGATTTTTTAACAATCCTTTCTCGGCTGATGTATGTTTTGTAACTCTTTTGGAATTTGGAATATAAAGATTGCCTTGAAGATCAGTGTTAGTTTTTTTTCATACTACCTTCTTTCTTCTTTCAGATTATGCAAGTTTTAAACTATGTTTTCCTAAGTCTACATTTAATTTTAAAGTAGTGAAATTCATCTTTCCTTCTTGAAATAGATATGTAGATTAAACCTTTTTATAATTTTTGCATAAGTTTTCATGAGATTTATGTTGGGTAGATGAAATAACTATCATCTTTTTCCAATGTATGTTCATCTTTTTATTTCATGATTCTTGTCAGTTCGGTGTATCACCATAGAATTTAGTTTTCATTTTATACACTCCTCCCTTTTTCTTACAAAGATCAGTAGTTAGGTGATAACACAAAGGAATTCGGCCTTCTTCGGAGGTTGACCTCTGCTTACAGGAAACCCACAACTTTAGAGGTCTTCCCATGCTACACTAGATTGTTGAATTTCACATTCAATAGGGTGCAAAATCCAAGTGATAAAAATTTCTGGCACGCCCGGTGGGACCAATTCCACATTATATTGTTGGTTTGGTATGCAACCAGCAAGCTTCAAACTTTACAGAAGTCATTTTGCATACTTGGTGACTCCATAAAGAGAGAGAACTTCAGAATCAGTGCTTTTACAGTTTATGAGAAGAGTTCAAATAAGGATTAGCTCAGTTCCTTTTGAATATTTGCAGCTATCACCACCCAGAAGACAAGGCAGGGTAACAAAAGGACATGGGAAACATTTATCTATTCCAGAAGAACCAAATCTACTTCTCCATCTGTAAGATTCCATATTGTTGTCCCGTCTTTTGTTTCACCAGGAGTGCAGGTAAATCCACCTCTAATGGTTGCTCCTAGAAATCAGCCTTTTGTGCCATTTAATGGAGGTATTCCATTAAATTTGACACAACACAATGACATTCCAATGGTAGCTTTGAAGAGCTTTCCAATTTTCATAGGGGAAGATCAGACTACCCCATTTGAACATTTACGAGATGTTGCTTCCTTATGTGGTGTGCACCATATCACACAAGAAGATGTAGCTGTAAGACTACTTGCAACATTATTCAAAGGAAGAGCATTATAGTGGTTCAAAAGTCTTGGAGTGGGTTCAGTTGCCACTTGGGATGAGTTGGGTGACAAATTACACAGGCAATTTCAGGATAGGTCTGATAATCTATCTTTGTTGGAGCAATTAACTATACTTAAAAGAGATCCTCAGGAGCAAATGAATGATTTCAACTTCAGGTTTCAAAGAACCTGGGATAGAATTCCTGCAACAATGAGGCCACCCCCAGAATATGCATTTTTGTACTTTTGAAGGCCCTTAACATCGATATAGCTGTTATGATACAATCAATGGGGGGTGTTTCTCTACCAGATGCATTTGAAGTAGCAATCAGAGCTGAAAATAGCCTAATACAAGCTAGTAAACTTGCTTCTAGGCCACCAATGCCCATATTTCTAGATATTCATTCGAATATCCCTTTGCAAATACCACATTTTTCACATTTTCCACCTGTTCCAACTGTTGTAACACAAGAAACTGTTGTTTCAAGATCTTCAAGTGAGTTATAGGAAATCAAAAGTCTATTACAAAATTTTGGTAATAAGCTTGTGAGCTTGGAAAAGCAACAAGCATATAACTAGCCTTATCAACAGCAGAATTTAGGTCAGCAACAACAATATCAAGGTAATAGACAGGCTTATCAAGGCAACTACCAGGGCCCAAGACAGAGTGTAAACACAAGACCTTTTCAGGCTTATGCTCTAGCACCTGTTAGTGTAGTTAAAGATCTTGTCCCTATTCAAAACAACTTAGCAGAAAATTACGAGTGGTGCTACCCTTGTAACCAACCTCACAATCAGGTCACTTACTCAAATGGACTCATTAATCAGGCACTTATGGTACAGAATGCCTTGAGTTCATAGCAGAATGAATTCAATGATGCATCTCCACAACACCAAGACCAGCTTACCAATGAAACTACCCTACTTAACTGGCAAGGAGAGGAATTTTGTGGAATTAATGTAGACAATTCTCCAGTTGCAGCTAACACAAGGGTGAAGAAAAGAGCTTTTGAGTTGGATCAAGCAGTTGATAAAGGGAAAGCAACAACTACAGAACCATCTACATCTCAAGAGACTTGTGGTTTGCAAAGAAATCAACAACTCCCAGTTAAGGAGCAACCACACTTGCAAGGTGATCATGCTGGAATAAAGGTACATCATAAAGTAAACCCAACTATACCCTATAATATTCTTGATAGTATGAAAAAGATGAATGTAACGATGTCTATGTGGGATTCATTAGCTATTCCAGGTCAAAACGATATGTTACACTCGGCTTTGTCAAGTTTTAAAGTGTTTGATGAATCTAAGTCTCTAATAGGTCAAGTCAGAACGGTGTTGACAAACAATCCTCAAGAAAATGATAAACATCCTAGCAAGGAGGAAAGAAAAGAAGTCAAACCACCTCCATTCTACGTGTCTATAATCATAGGTGATAAGTTAGTTCATAATTGTATGGTAGACAATGGAGCTAGTAGCTCAGTAATGCCAAAGCAAATTGTTGACAAGCTTGGACTAAAGTATCAACCTTTAGAGAAAGGAGTGATTCAATTGGATGGTACTTCTGTTAATACACTGGGTGTTATCAAAGATTTGAGTCTTACCCTTTATGCTTGTCCTAATTTTTTAGTTCCTCAAGACATATGTGTTATAGATCTCCCACCTTTCTTTTCTTTGTGTCTCTCAAGAGACTTTACAACTAAGATAGGTGGTTATGTGTCAGCTGATTCGTCACATATGTTGTTTAGAACTAGATATGGAACCAAATTCACCATTAAATCTGAAAATCTGGCTAAAGCTCATATTGAGTCGTATAACCCAAGTCCTATCAATGTTGTTCCTACTATTGTAGACACAAATTATGTCATTTTTACTGACAGTGAATTGGCTGCCACTCAAGAACTTCAAGCAGAAGTTGTTCCTAATGTGTTGCTACATGAATGGGCAGCTGAAAATGTGTTGGACAATCCTGAAGATCTTATTCAAGATGTTGGTATGGGTAATTATGCGATGCTTGAACCTGATGCAAAGGTTCCAAACCTCAAAAAAAGTACAGATCAATTGTTGCAGTAGCAAGGTGAACTCTGGGAAATGTTTTTTGATGGTTCTAGAAGCAAGAATAGAGCAGGTGGAGGTGCAATGCTGATTTCTCCACTAGGTGATAAGTACTTTTCAGCTTTTTGTTTTGCTTTTGCATGTTCTAACAACAGTGTTGAGTATGAAGGAGTCATTCAAGGCCTTGAGTGGGCAAGGAAAAGAGGAATCGATTGTTTGAAAGTCTATGGAGATAGTGAATTGATAGTTAATCAGGTTAGAGGGTTGAATGTTGCCAAGAATGATGCTTTGAAGTCTTATAGAAATAGAGTATGAAATATAATTGAAGAATTTAATGCCTTCAATCTGATTTTTGTTCCACAAAATCAGAATAAGCATGCTAATAGACTTGCAGCAATTGGAGCACGGTTTGATATCCCAAGCGATATCAAAAAAGATAAAATACAATAGTATGTCAAGGTGGTTATCAGGCCGTCAATTCCTGATAACAACATTAACTGGTAGGTATTTGAAAGTGACGAGCAGATCTTAACCTTTTTGCTCGAAGAAGATCAATTTTCTATAGTGAACCAAGAAAAGATCAAACAACAGTATGATGATCAAGTGATACAGCTGAAGACAAATAAACTTCCCAAAGGGTTGGTTACCTTGGAATCCATATTCAATTATGATGATCAGCTTAAGAAGAACAAAGTCAGCATTCAAGTGAAAGAAGATCATTATGAAGAAGTGGAAATCTTTAAAGGTAAGCTTCTCAAATAAGGGAAAATCTGTTCAGTTGAAGATAAGAGAGCTTTCATTGTTTTATGTCAAGAGTATCATGATGTTTTTGCTTGGAAATATTTTGATTTAAGAGGGTTTGATCCTCATATTGCACAACATACAATTGAGTTAGAACCTGAGGCCAAGCCTGTTAGACAAAAACAGAGACCATTGAACCCCAAGCTTGAACCTTTAATGATCAAAGAGTTGACCAAGTTAGTTGAAGGGGGTATTGTATTTCCAATTAAACATGCATCTTGGGTTTCTAACCTTGTTCTGGTTAGAAAAAGGAACTGTGAGATAAGATTATGTGTGGATTTTAGAGATCTTAACAAAGCATCTCTAAAGGATTATTACCCCTTACCATCTATGGAATAAATTCTCCAAGCTGTTGTTGGTTTAGAGAGATTTTCTCTTCTGGATGGATATTTTGGTTATAACCAAATTATAGTCAAAGAGGAGGATCAATATAAAATAGCATTTACAACAAAATGGGGCACTATGGCCTACAAGAGAATGCCTTTTGGTTTATCTAATGTTGGTGCCACCTTTCAGCGTGCCATGGATATGGCATTTCAGAGTTTATTCCAGAAATTTTTGCTGGTTTACTTAGATGACATAACTGTATATTCAAAGAATGCAGATGAACACTTGTCGCATCTAAAGTAAGTTTTTGAAAAATGTAGAGAATATGGAATATCTCTCAATCCGAAAAAGAGTATTTTTGTAGTCCATGAAGGTAAGTTGTTAGGTCACATAGTATCAAAAGACGAAGTTACCATTAATCTTGAAAGAGTTAAGGCTATACTCGAACTACCATTACCTAATCACAAGAAAGGATTGCAGAGATTTTTAGGGAGAATCAACTTTTTAAGAAGATTCATTCTTGATATTGCAAATTTACTACAACCTTTGACTGCCATGCTAAAAAAGAATGCAGTTTTTAGTTGAACTAGAAAGGAAAAACATAGTTTTGAAGAAATCAAAGAAGCTTTAGCATCAGCTCCAACACTGGTAAATCCAAATTTCTCTAAAGATTTCTTTTTATATGCTTTTGGCAGTGTTAGTTCAATTTCTGCCATGCTGGTTCAGAAAAATAGTGATAATTTAGAGCAGCCAATAGCTTTCTTTAGTCAAGTACTTGTTGATTATGAAGAGAAATATACATTTGTTGAGAAACATGTTCTCGCTGTGATCTGAAGCCTAAAGAAGTTTAAGCCTCTAGTTTCAAACAATAAAATTCATATTTTGGTTGCACACCCGAGTGTGAAGGAGTTTTTGTTGAACAAAGATCTGAGTGAGAAAAGAGCAGGGTGGATCATAAAAGTAATGGAATTTGATGTCAACATCAACATCACAAAACTCATCAGAGGTAAAGGAATTTGTGAGCAACTTGCCTCCACTTTTGAAGATGCACAAAAATAAAAAATTGGTGTTGTTTTAACTAATACAGATGAGTCTCAAAATGTTCAAGCTACTGCACCTGCATCAATTGCAGGTTGGGTTCAAGAAATGACCCAATTTCTTCATACTGGTGAATTTCCACCAGGTCTGGATATAGAAAAATGAAGATACTTCATATTGCAATCAATTCCTTATGTCCTTATTGATAGTATCCTTTTCAGGAAAGATCTGAATGGTGTCTTGTTAAGGTGTATTGATACTGATCAAACAGAAAAGGTATTGCATGAATTTCATGATGGAGTTTCAGGAGGGCACTTTGCTCCAAGGAAAACTACTTGGAAAATTATGAGAGCTGGTTATTACTGGCCTAGCTTGTTTAAAGATGCATATGCATGGTCAAGAAAGTGTATGAAATGCGCTTTGTTTGCAGGAAAGGAAAAGCTGCCTGCTATGCCTCTACATCCAATTCAGGTAGAGCAACCCTTCATGAGATGGGGCATTGACTTTATTGGGCCAATTAATCCATCATCTAGTGTTGGTCACAAGTGGGTGATTACTGCTACACACTATTTCACACAATGGATAGAGGCAGCAACTTTGAAAGAAGTAAATGAATCTTTAGTTTTGAGTTTTTATGAAGATATAATCACCAAATTTAGAGTTCCCGACTCCATCATTTCAGATAATGCTCTTGCATTTGTTGGGTTAAGAGTCACAGATTGGGCTATTAAACACGAAATTCATCTGAATACTTCCTCCAATTATTACCCGCAGGGTAATGGATTAGCTAAAAGTACAAATAAAAACTTGATTAGAATCCTTAAGAGGACTATGGAGGAGAATCAAAGAATTTGGCATACCACATTGAAATCTGCACTTTGGGTAGATAGAATAACCCCCAAGAGATCAGTTGGTAATTCTCCATATGTCCTCGTTTATGGTAAAGAGGCTAGACTACCTCTATATGTAGAGCTTTCAACTCTAGACATTGTTCACCAATTGGAGATGTATGAAGAGTAGGACCCAATGGCTATGAGATATGTAGAGCTCATGGAGCTCAAAGAATCAAGAGACAAAGCAATGAAAACTTTGGAGTATCATCAGCTCCAAATGAAGAAAACATTTGATAAGAAAGCTACAGCTAAAGTTTTCAAAGAAGGGGATATTCTTCTCAAGTGGGATGTGCTAAAGAGTGGTCTAGGAAAACATACAAAATTTGACCATTTCTGGGCAGGTCCTTTTGTTGTTACTGAATGTAAAGAGCATAATACATTCTAGTTATCAAACATGGATGGAGAAAGGTTACCAATCCTAGTTAATGGGATTCACCTCAAACATTGTTTTGAGACATGATTTATTATTGTACATATTAGGATAGGTTTTATGCTTTCAATAAGTGCTTATGCACTTTAGTTTAGTTGTTGTTTCATTCCCCAAGTGTTGTTCTAGCACAGTAAATAATTTCATTTCAGTTTCTCTGGTTTCAACGAGTTTCCAGTGTCCTGATCTACTTCATGAGTCTTAAGTGAGTTGCAGCCATGTGCGAACTGCTCTTGGTCTATTCTGAGGTTTTTACTAAGTGACTCCGAGCCCAATGGACAAGTTTTGGCTACTGGTTTCTAGGTTTAGCAGGCAAACATCCAGCAAAGTTCGCCATAAATGTTGCCCAATTTTCACCTACAGGCTAAATCAGGCAGGGGTCTATTTTTCAAGTATTCAAGGGGGCTAGATGAATTGAATTTTGCTTCAGATCACCAAGACATCTATGTTCAGCATGAGGTCTTGTCGATCAACCACAGTCTCACTGAAGGAATGGAACTCTCAGCGTAATATTGGCATCGATAGGAGGTCCTGCTGAAAGATGGAGCTCTCGCTGAAAGGTTTTGGGCTCACTGAGATGTCTCGCCGACAAGTGGTGGTCTACCCGAAAGAAGGTCCGAGCTTGCTGAGAGATGAAGGCTTCGGCATGAAGTCTTGTTGATGGATGAAAGTCTCGCCAAAATGGCTGGTGTTGGCGAGAAGTCCTGCCAAAAGAAAGGAGGTCTCGGTGAAGGTTGGTGCTTTCGGCGTGATGTCTTGCCGACCCGGTGAGATCTCGCCAAAAGGGTAAGGTCTCAGTGTAATGTGGTGGCTTTGCAGACTTTGGCAAGAGCTCTTGTCGATGGTTTTAGGGATGTTGATATGACTTTTGGGCTTGCTATGAACTCTTGCCGACAGTTGTGAGCTATGTCGATAATTGCTAAAGGGCATAATCGCATTGGGGAGACATGACTAGTGTCTCACCGACATGCGATCTTGATGAAGTGACCTTTGACCATCTGGAAATCTACGGGGCATGAGTTCAACCAATCAGAAGGAGCTAAAGACGGACCATGGGCAATTTGACTATTGTGAATACCCCTGAAAAGAAGATCAACAGAATGTAAGCAACATGGATCTGCTCTGAGAGAAAAAATGATGGAGCAGCTCGGGGAAGCAATGGTGTGGAGATCTGATGGGAAAATCTGATGTTGTTTCCAAAAGAGTCAACTTGCGGAAGGGCCTAGAAAAAGAGAAGAATAGAAAGGATGAGACCGAAAGGACAACTGGGATGTCGACTGGTAGGAGTGGAGCGACATTTATGAAAGCACTCAGAAACATTCAAAGCAGCCCTAATGGAAGTTTGAAGGTGGACATGGGGGCCATGAAGTTAATGTGATTGTTGCAAAAGATCAAGGAGGCCATTCCTGGAGCACCCTTCACCGACATGGACAGCAAGGATACACTTGAATGCAGCATTAACTTCATTAAAAAGATCTTGGGGTAAATCTTTCTAGAGGCTGATATTTTTGTAAGCCTTAAGGGGCTGGGACTTTTGTATATATGGATTTTTTGCCTCTTTGTAAAGGAGCTCAGATTATGCATTTTGGGGAGTTAGTGATTTTTTAGCAATCCTTTCTCAGCTGATGTATGTTTTGTAACTCTTTTGGAATTTGGAATATAGAGATTACCGTGAAGATCAGTGTTAGTTTTTTTTCATACTACCTTCTTTCTTCTTTCAGATTATGCAAGTTTTGAATTGTGTTTTCCTAATTCTGCATTTAATTTTGAAGTTGTGAAATTCATCTTTCCTTCTTGAAATAGATATGTAGATTAAACCTTTTTATAATTTTTGCATAAGTTTTCATGAGATTTATGTTGGGTAGATGAAATAACTATCATCTTTTTCCAGTGTACATCTTTTTATTTCATGATTCTTGTCAGTTTGGTGTATCACCATAGGATTTAGTTTTCATTTTATACACTCCTCCATTTTTCTTACAAAGATCAGTAGTTAGGTGATAACACAAAGGAAGTCAGCCTTCTACGGAGGTTGACCTCTACTTACGGGAAACCCACAGCTTTAGAGGTCTTCCCATGTTACACTGGATTGTTGAATTTCACATTCAACAGGGTGCAAAATCCAAGTGATAACATGTGGCATAGAAGCCCCACCAAAATATTCAAGAGAGTTCTTATCAAAAAAATTATGTGAAATAGAGGATGGCCAAATATTCTACAGGACAACATGCTTGGATGGTTCATGCGAGCATTGTAGTGGCTTGTAGCATATGCCAGTATGTCAACATATGGAAAGCACAGATGAGGTGGGATAGAAAATAGTAGAGTTCGAGAAGTATAAAATGGTGGCATACACTACAAAAGATGGGTCTTAAGCAAAAAGGTGTGCTTTGGTTATTTAGAAGATTCAAGTGTATCAGTTTATGTCCATGTTTCATGATAATATAGTGTATGAGTATGCAAGGAATACCCATAGAGCCCGATGGTTGGACACATAATTCAAGCTATGCAAGGACACCTTTCCAGTTTGTAGCATAGTATTAGTGGTTGACTTTGCAGAGAACTACACTCTATAGCCACAACGTGAGGTGCAGTCACATTATTACAACTCCACACAGGTTTCAATATTTGTGAAAATAACATTCATTCATGCAGCTAATAGTACAGATGACCAACGGAAGGTATTGAGGGAGTATCACTTTTATATTAGTGATGATCACACACATTCTCCAGAGTTCATGCAAGGTTGCTTCCAGATGTTCTATAGTGATTTGGCTCATAAGGGCATAGCATACAGTTGACATATAATATGGTTGGATAACTATGCAACACAGTGCAAGAACTCACACATGTTCTACTGGTTGAGCAGGATGCATGTCATTATATCTGTACAATATATGTGGAACTTTTGTGAGGTCAAACATGGAAAGGGGGAGCATTATGGTGCAGGAGCATGCATGAAAAGAGCATTAGCACGAGAAGAGTTAAAGTATAAAGACAGTGCAAAGTTGAAAAATGCAAGATCATTTGTCGAGTGGTGCAATGCTTCGATGGGTCCAGGTAATGAAGGTACATCTTCAGTTCATAGGTATTTTTGGTTGATTGATGATACTAACATTGCACCATATGAGGATTGTTGTACACTAATAGGATTGAGTGACCTATACTCTTTCCTTAGCTCAAATCTAGGTTCATGGAGTATCGATACACAAAAGATGGCATGATTTTGTTCTTCATGTACAATGCAAGCCTAGAGTGATTATGAGTTAGGGAAGTGGGTTGAAAAATGGTTAACAAGTTATCTTAACCCACTTCACACGTATCGCCCTCCAACGACATTGGAACTAACATAGATGGAATCATTGGTCGACTTTGACCACGTATCATATCTAGTTCAACCAGGTAATATATCTGTATACACCTAAAAATGGTCACATCACTATAGTCTGGTAATTAATTAAATATTTTTAATATTTAATTAAATCTTTGAATTCAATCTGTGTATAAATAAATTTAAATAATTTATTTATATTGTTCATTCTTTCAATTCGATTAAATAAATAAGTTTATTTAATCACTTTTCTTATTTATTTCTTAATTAATTAAATAAACATTATGGTTTATTTATATTAATTATCATATAATCTTGACTTGAATATTTTATTCAAATAAAGATTGAATATTCTTCTCTTCTAAAATTCTTCTAAATTCCATTCACAATTAAATATTCCAAATATTTAATTAATTCTTCTAAAGTCTATTCACAATTAAATATTCCAAATATTTAATTAAATCTTCTAATGTCCATTCACATCAAATATTTCAAAAATATTTTAAATCCTCAAACTCACATAAAATTAAATAAATTTATTTATTTAATTTGGATTATCTCCAACAACCGTGAAACAAACTTCAAAATAGACAATTAATAAATTTCTCTGTTTCTGAGCAAAGTTGTTCCCGTGGGTTGAAGAAAAACCTCCATTCTTCTCTCCAACCTCCCAACATCTTCCATCTTCCTCTCAACCTCTCCATCTCTCACCATTCAAAATTACCAGACAATCTCATAGCCATTGATCTTTGCCAGCCAGGCTCTTGCCTGTAAAAATCTATAAAAGGGACTATCGGGTCTTTGAAAAAGATACAAGCTTTTGTACGGGAAAACTATAGTTAATCAGCCTTCCAGCATCCATAGTCTCTAGAATCATAGCATAGCATAGTTTAGCATATTAGCAATCCATATCATGGCCTATCATCCTCATATCATAGCTTCAAAAGCATTTATAATCCATAGCCCCTGTGCATAATCTACAACCCCTGTGCATATCCGTATATCAACATTTCACTCCACCAGCATATAGGATAGAGAAGTACTCTCCCTTTGCATACTCGTTTTACAGGTTGCCATTCTAAAAATCTTTGCTTACACAATCTGAGAGCATCATCTTCAAGCAAATCACTGGAGATAGACCTAGGACAATGGAACGATTTTGAAGAAGCTTTGTTTGATCTTTTTTCATTTTATTTAGCTTTCTTTAGTTTAATGTTGCATTGGTGTGTTTTTATTACCTTATTTTGATACTAACATTTCCCACACACATTTTTGGTGCCCACCGTGGGGCTCTTGCCCCAATTTTAACATCTTTTTGTAGATTTTTCTAACAAGTTACAGCTAGAAGAGTGTATTAGCGCAATAAAAATTCTTCCACCCAGTTCACACCTAGTTTAGCGCTCTTTAACTCTGTTACAACACTCTTTACTGATCCTACAGCGCTATTTACTCATCCTGCAGTGCTCTTTAAGCATCCTGCAGTTCCCTTTCCACATCTTGCAACGCTCTTTAAGTATCCTGCAGCGCCATTTCTAGATCCTATAGCTCTCTTTACTCATCTTGCAACGCTCTTTACTCATCCTACAACGCCCTTTATTTATCCTGTAGCGCCCATTAGTGATTCAGTAGCAATCTTTGTGTTTGTTTTAGCACATTTTTTTATTTTCAGCACAAATTTTATAATTCTACAATTGTTATCTATAACTTAAATATGATTTGACTGGATCTGACGCAACCGCGGCCAGTATGAGCTTTAAAAAAAATAACCAATCCTAGGACAGTCACTTAATTCAAAAATGAATCAATCCTAGGATAGACATGGATTTTAAAATGAATCAATCTAGGATAGTCACCACACAATGATCTTGCAATTAAAATTGAACAATTTGTTTTTGTGAAGCAATATTTTCACTTAGATTAGATCATTGTGATTTGGGTTTTAAAAAAGAACATTTTTTTTCTTTGTCTATGGCAATAGATCTATGCTCTCCCCTTAACTGGGTGATCAAAATACCAGACTTGCCTTTTCAATTTCATGCAAATTTACTGTTTTAATTACAACCTTTTAGAAGGCCTGTCGTAGTGGGAAAAAGTACTCACCCTACGGGAATGACCTAAGTGGGAACAACTAAAGCCAAGTTTTCCAACCCACTTTAATCAAATGTGGATGGTTGATGAAAATCCCATTCGATAGTAGTGTGCATTGATAACCATCCCCAAAGCCTTTGTTCTAAAGGTTGGGAGGTCTCTCGAGGGAGTCTATCATTTTCCGCACCAAACGGAAACCTTTACTACGAACTTAGTGTAGTATCCAATCGAAGTCAGTTTTTGAACATCATAATAATCATAGTGCAAGGGAGGGAAGAATCTACCCCCAAGATATTCACCATATAACTGCCAAGGACTGTTTGCTTAGGGGATCCGGTATCCACTTCTGTCACTTTGAGTACGCACCTAGAAAAGACAAAAACATGGGCGCCCCTTCGGGGGTGACACGGCTATGTGAGTCGACGCAGTTCTAAGATGTGGGCTGTTGATTATTATGGTAACCTACCTGAGTACTAAGAGTGAGTCTTCTTGAACTATTTGTCATGTGTAAAACCTATGAAAACAATTTTTGAAAAACATTTTGATCATACACTTAATGTTTAGTATAGGACTTAAAAACAACTATTCTACAATTTTCTTGATGTGTCTTCAAAACATTAATTCAGTAAAGATCATCCAAAACTCGCAATTACATTGATTACTCTCATGTTAAGAGATTGGAAATCCACAACCTTTGTTAAGAAATCCATTCTCAAACAAATCAAAAATCCAAAGAAACCACTTAGCTACAAGAAACTATTGAAGAAAAGACGATTCTTGTACCAAAGTCGAAAGGTTTTACTTAAACATAGAACCTTTATCCATCGATATCATGACTGTGTTAGAGGTTTCACTAAAGATTATGCTGTAGAACCATTATACTCATGACCTTTCTTTCAAAGAAGAGCCCTTTCTCAAAGGAACAACCATAGTCAGCGTATTCATTCTTCTTATATTCCCCAACCTGCAATTGAATATTCTACTCGTCCAAATCAATTTCTGCAATAGAGAACTCAATCACATTAGGCATTTCTCACAAATCCATCTTTTTACGAAGCTACGATCAAACTTCATAACATGAAAAATCATTATTTTCTTGATCTTTTGCTTAAATTTCCCCCAACAGGATTTTCATCCTTTCAATTAGGGAAAAACATGAGCTAAAGACTAGAAATCTTTTAAGTCATAGAATCTTCATTCTATCTTGACTTTCATATCCATCAAAAATTGCACTATTTAATTATTTTGATCAAAAGCTAGTAGAATTTGGGGCAAATCTTATGCCTGTTGTCACAAGATCTCGAAAGCACATAGGAAAAGATGAAAGAGAAAGTACCACAAGCAAAATGGGTGATAATAGTGAGAAGGAAGAGAATCCATTTCATACTGAAGAGTTAACAAAAGAAAAGCTTCAAGAAGCAGAGTAGGATCCCCAATTCCATACTCTTATGGAAAGGATTTTAGAATGAAACAAAGAAAGATATTTTCTTTCATTAGCTAACCAAGGAGCTAAGTTACCTTCCGATTTTGATATAGAAGGAATTAAAGAGAACCCCGAAACTCCTCCTAATGATTTTAGTGCCCTTACTCAACAAATAAAAGAATTACAAGGGAAAATAAAGGAAATGCAAGGGGGTGCAACAAAGAAGTATGTTTTGGATGACATATGTCCTTATCCATTTGATAGGAGTCTTCAAATGATCCCTTTTCCAAAACATTGTGAAATCCCTAAATTTGATAGGTACAATGGAAAAATTGATCCCATTGAACATGTGAGGGATTTCCGAAATATGAGTCTATAATTCACTTATGAAGATACCTACTTAATGCGATTGTTTCCACGAAGTTTGGGTGGACAATCCATGGAGTGGCTTTCCAAGATCACTCCCCCCATAAAAACCTTTGAGGAGTTAATAAATCAGTTCATATCACAATACGCCTACAACATCCAACACCAGATAACCATGCTTGATCTTTGTAAAGTGAAACAAAAAGTAGGGGAATCTTTCACTACATTTTTGCAAAGATGGAGAAGATTGTTTGCACGATATTCCCGTCCTGTTCCTAAAAAGGAAAAGATGGATATCTTCATCAATAGCCTAGATCAAGAATTAAGCTACAGGCTTAATCTTCATTGTCCTCATAACTTTGAAAAATTGATTGAAAACGCAATCACCATTGAAGGGGCCTTGGTCAAAAGAAGAGTGATAAAACTTGATAATCCAAGTTCATCCAACCATAACAACAATGATAAAACAAGGTTTTGGAATAGAAATAAAAATGTTTTCAATGATGGTATAGTGGATGCAAACAATCTACAAACAAGATCATCTATCTTCAACCTATCAAGTGCTCCACGAAACAACCAACAAGGAAATACCAATCAACAAGGAAACAAAAATCAACAAGGAAAAAACTCCAATCAAGAAAGCATGACCAATCAAAACAACAAAGATAATCGTGGTAATTTCAATAACAATCTTGGCAATACCCAAACATCAAATCCATCCAGACCTCCATTCTTTTCAAATCGACGGAATTTTACCACTTTGGGTCAATCTCTTGAGTCTTCTCTCAAGGAGCTTCTCGATAGTAAGGTTATCACCTTACCACCACAAAGAGATTATGAGCCATGAGTCAAACCACCATCATAGAATGACTCGTATTATTGCAATTACCATCAATGTAAAGGTCATAGAACAAATAACTATCAAGCCTTGCGAAATCTAGTACAAGATTTAATTGACAATGGCACCATCACAATTAAAGGACATCATACCAATGATGATCATCAAGCATTCAAAGATCCTTTACCAAACTATCAAAAGGGAGAAACATCAGATACCAAAGCGAAAAGCATAAATAATGTTGAAGACAACATAATCTGCCACATTTATGCAGATGATCAGTGGGTTAATGTTATCAAAATCAAGGAAAAACAAGAATATCAACAGGTTAATGTGACTACGAGAGGACAAGCAAAAGTTGTTTTAAAATGAAGTTCATCTAAGGCAGCTATTTATCCTCCAAGTAATTATAATCTAGTTGATCAACTAAGAAAAACATCAGCTCAAATCTCCATCCTTGAACTTCTCAAAATATCCCCCGTACACAAGAATATTTTAGAAGAAGCTCTTGTAAACACAACTGTTGACACTGATCTGGATGTAAACAAATTTCAAGCTATGGTGGGACATTTTTCTTCCCCCACTTGTCTTTCATTCTCTGAAAAAGATGATGCCTCCATGACACATCCGCATAATTCATCGCTTTATCTTGAAGTCATGATCCATAAACACCGAATCAGATGTGTCTTGATAGATGGAGGAGCCGGTTTAAACATTTGTACCTTAAAGCTTATATGTGCCTTAGGAATATCCAAAAATTCCATTGATCCACAAAGAAAAATAACTATCAAGGCATATGATGATGAAGAAAGAGCTTCTAAAGGACTAATAATGCTACCTATCAGAGTGGGACCTGTTGTGAAAAATACCTTTTGTCAGGTTCTAGATTGTGATCTTTCCTATAACATACTTTTGGGTCGTCCATGGATTCATGATATGCAAGCAGTACCATCAACATACCATCAATGCCTCAAGTTTCCATATGATGGACAAGAAATAACTATACAAGCTGACTACAATAGCACCCAAACTTGTTCAAATCTCTGAGCAACTCAAGATGCCTTTGTGCCGCACAATAGGGAGGCTCTTACTACTTCTTCTTCCAATCTACAAGGCCAATTGCAAGAATTGACAAAGAATCTTGACACCAAGCTACATTTAAAAGACAAAGGAGTAGGTGAATATTCGCTATGCCTTTCTACCTTACCTCCTTCTCTGAGGTCACATGGTCAGCCAACCCTATCAAATCAAAAGATTGCAACAACCTCTACATCCCAAGCTTCTGTGCCAATCACAAAGTTTGATGGAAAATTCATTAAAGCTAACACCACCGAGGAAGAAGCCAAAGATAGGGATATCCTAAGCTGGCTATACAAAGATGAAGATGAATCTCTCTTGCACATCAAGTTACCTACCAAACAATATGGTAAAGGGTATACCATCATGCAAAGAATGGGCTATGAAGGAAATGGTCCTATTCGAAAAAGAAAAGAAGGAATCATTGAGCCAATTCAACCTATTTTAATAAATCCAAAAGATAAAACAGGACTTGGATATGGTAAGGATACAGAAGAGTCAACTTCACAACAAGCACAACAAACTCATGAAGGAGAATCAATTTCAGATAAACCCCATGAAGATGTCACTCTACAAAAATTTTATGGATCAGTTTTCCAATTGCAGAATAGTTCATACACTAATTCCAATGAATATGAATGGGATGATGTCTCTAATGATACATTCTTAACAAAGAAAAGGGTGGATGTCATACACAAATTTGCACCCACGTTTTTACAAGCGGAGGGCTCAAGGCCTCCACTTGATTATGTTTTACAAAGCGATCATGACTCAAGTGAGGATGATTCAGATTTTAACGAGATTGATAATCGACAGGAGAATACCATCATAGACCTTGTCCATCATGAAAATGACAATCATATCATGACTTTTATAGCTCAAGACCTTACTTCACCTAATGATTCCATACCTTTAGTCTATCTGGAACTTATTGATTGGGATAATGATGCACCTATCCATATCCCTACATTTCATGATGATGAGGATATTGTAATTTTCCTTTGTTCATCTAATCAAGAAAACAAGTGTTCCATCGAAGAATCTCATACTCAAGATTTTGATAGGGAGGGTGTCAAGTATCTTAGCTGCAAAATAAATGAAATAAAAGATGGATCTATCGGTGAAAACTGAAAAATGACAGTGGTAGATCACAACAAGAGAAAAATAAAGAGTGAATCCAACGGTGAAAACCTTTTTGAGGCACTAAAGGATGAGAAACTTGACACTCTTCGCAAACATTATCAAGAAAGATCTTTTGTTTTGATTGAGCCCATAGAATCAATCAACATAGGTACAAAAGAGCAGCCAAAAATCTTGCAACTTGCAACATCATTAACAGTGGAAGAAGTACTGAAATTCACATAGTTCTTGAAGGAGAATCAAATCAACTTCGCTTGGTCATATGCCAATATGCCAGGGTTGGATCCTAATTTGATAATGCATCATCTATCTAAAACACAGGGGCAAAACCTGTGAAGCAAAAACTCAGGAAAATGCATCCACATGTTGCATTATTGTTTAAAGAAGAGTTAAAGAAGCTTTTAGATGTTGGATTCATTCAGTCTATTGACTATGTAGAATGGATCTCCAATATCATACCTATTTCAAAGTTGGATGGAAGGATTAGAATTTGTACAAATTTCAGAGATTTGAACAAAGCATGTCCCAAAGATGACTTCCCTTTGCCAAACATAGATATGATTGTTGATTTAACTGTTGGCCATGCAATGTATTCATTAATGGATGGATTTTCAGGATATAACCAGATAAAGATTGCACCAGAGTATCAAGATAAAACAACATTCACATGCCCTTGGGGTACTTATTGCTGGAACGTAAAGCCATTTGGGCTTTAAAATGTAGGAGCGACTTATCAAAGAGCAATGACCACCATTTTCCATGACATGATGCACACCTTCATGGAAGACTATGTGGATGACTTATTGGCCAAATCCAACACAAGAGAAGGACATCTAGAAATCTTTTCAAAGATCTTTATCAGAATGGAGAAGTTCAATGTTTGACTCAATCCAAAGAAATGTGTCTTCGGCGTTAAATTTGGAAAACTCTTGGGATACATTGTTTCAGAAAAGGGCATAGAGGTTGATCCAGAAAAAGTACAAGCTATAATGGACATGCCGCCACCACAAAATATCAATCAACTTTGATCACTGCAAGGATGACTACAATCCATTAGGAGGTTTATTGCTCAACTGGTAGACAAAAGCTTACCATTTACACATCTATTGCATAAAAATGTCCCATTCAAATGGGAGGAAAAATGTGAAGCAACATTTAATCAGATCAAGCAATATCTCATGAATCCACCAGTCCTAATTCCACCAATTCCAGGAAAGCTGCTCATACTATATATTTCAGCAATAGAAGTATCTTTGGGAGCGTTACTAGCACAGGAGGATTCTACAGGCAAAGAAAGGGCTATATACTATATCAGCAGAACTTTAACAAGTCATGAACTAAACTACACTTTCATTGAAAAAGCTTGTCTAGTAGTAGTGTTTGCTTCTCAAAAGTTGCACAACTATATGTTGGCTCATACAGTTAAGCTGATAACCAAAATCGATCCACTAAAATATCTCTTAAACAAAGCTACTTTAACAGGAAGACTTGCAAAATGGGTAATGATCTTAAGTGAGTTTGACATTCACTATGTAGATCGAAAAGCTATAAAAGGACAGGTCATCATAGATCAGTTGGCCAAAGCAACTTTACAAGAAGAAAACCCAATGCACATTGAATTTCCTGATGCAGACGTCTTCACAACAACAATTAAGAAATCATGGACATTGTACTTTGATGGATCTTACATGCAACATGGCTCGGGGGCAGGGATTGTTTTTGTTACACCTGAAGGACATACCATTCCAAAATCATACCAGTTGATGTTTCCCTGCAAAAATAACATAGCTGAATATGAAGCATTGCTCACAGGAATAAAGATAGCATTGGAATGGTGAATTACAGAGCTGCAAGTCTACGATGATTCACAACTTGTCATTAATCAAATCAATGATGATTATCAGACTAAAGATGATAAGCTGCTACCTTACAAGAACATGGTGGATGATTTTAAAATTATTTTGTGGTAATCAAGTTTTCACAAATCCCAAGGATTGGTAATAAAGTTGTAGATGCAATGGCTATAATTGCTTCCTTGTTACAATTATCAGAAAATCAAAAACAATACGAATTCTTGGTGGAACAATTGTTTTCTCTCGCCTATGATAATCCTGAGACCCAAGTCATATGCCATTTAACCGGTTTCGATTCACCTTTATATGGAAAGACTTATACCTACCTGAAAAATAACATCTTACCACCAAACTTATCTCGAAATCAAAAAAGGAATTTCATACGCCAATCATCCTGTTATACCTTGATCGTCGATATCCTTTACCGACGTGGTCTTGATGGTACACTCCTTCGATGTCTTGAACGTGACGAATTTGAAAAAGCCTTACAAGAGGTTCATGGTGGTATTTTTGGAACTCATTCAAGTGGTTTAACCTTAGCCAAGAAACTTGTTAGAATGGGATATTATTGGCCTACCATGGAGAGAGAATCTTTTACTTTTGTCAAGAAGTGTTCTAAATGTGAGATCCATGGGAATCTTATTCATGCACTTGCACAAGAACTGCAGCCTTTCACTCCGACATGGACTTTTTTCAGTAGGGATTAGATCTTGTTGGAAAAATTCATCCTTCATCATCAAATGGGTATAAATTCATCATCATGGCCACAAAATATTTTACAAAATGGATCGAAGCTATTCCTTTGACAACTGTGACCAGTAAACAAATCTCTTCATTTATCCTAAATTACATCATCTGCTGATATGGAATTCCTAATTCTATCATTACTGATAATGGGAGGCCTTTCAAGAATCAGAATGTTGATGAACTTTGTGAAAGATTTCACATCCAACACAGGTTCTCTACACCTTACTATCCACAAGGAAATGGTCAAGCATAAGCTTCGAACAAAACAATCTTGAAGATCTTGAAGAAGACGGTAAATGATGTTGGTTGTGATTGGCATGTCCAGTTAAATCCAGCTTTGTGGGCATACAGAACCAGCATTCACACACCAACATGAGCTACCCCATATGACTTAGTCTATGGAGCAGAAGCGATCTTACCATTAGAGGTTGAAATACCTTCGCTTAGGGTTTCACTCAAAGGATTGATAAATGATGAAGACTACCAAGTATCTCGTTTGTAAGAGCTAGAACTGTTAGATGAAAGACGTCAACATGCAGCTGATCATTTGAAGGGTTATCAGCAAGTTATGTCTCGTAGTTACAATCACAGAGTTAAACCATGGAAATTTCAAGTAGGTGACTTAGTCTTGAAAGAAAATCCATGCAATCAGCAAGACAGAGAAAAGAAAGGAAAATTTGAACCAAATTGGCTTGGTCCATTTGTCATCATTGCAGCATATGGTTCTGAAGCATATCAGTTATCTACATCAGAAGGGGATCTGTTTGAAGAGCCGATCAACAACATTAATTTGAAGAAGTTCTATGTCTGAAACATAAAAATCATAAAAAGTCCTTAAAAAAATACACAAAAATCAGAAAAAGTCATGAAAAAATACATAAAAATTAGAAAAAGTCTTTAAAAAAAAAAATCAGAAAAAGTCTTGAAAAAATACATAAAAATCAGAAAAGTCTTAAAAAAATACATAAAAATCAAAAAAAGTCCTGAAGAAAACATCATAAAAAAAAATCAGAAAAGAAAAAAAGTGCAATAAAACCAAGTGGTGAAAACCTGGTAAACAAGCGCTACTTGTGATCAAAATAGGCTCCTCTATCTATTAACTTATGTCTTCCATTTGCTTTCCAACATAATCTATCTATATATATCATCTGTACATATCTATCATATCCATATCATGCAACGGGGATCCTTGTGTTTCATCATGGCTTGATGAAATTTGTACATATCCATAATATTTAGATTGTGTTTACACTGGGGGCAGAAACACAGACTAAACAAGAGAGGGGCAATGAGCTTTTAGAACATCACAAATGGACAAATGACAGTTTGACAAAATGCAACATACATTGACACATCAAATCAACCACAACACCAAAATAATCACTCAATGCCAATGAAATCAAACAAACATGGTTAAGACAATGTTAATCAAAACAAAAAATAGCAATGGTGATAACCAAGTTGGATGATCTTAATCTGAATAATGTTTGAAATACTTTAGGAAAAATTTGACTTGTTGGTTGATTTTCTATCATATCTCTGGAGCAATTCGATGATGTACTAAACTAGAAAAGCAAGGAAGGAGTATGATTTTTCTTTGTCTGATGTTTGTGAGTGAATCATTAGTACTATGCAAATTGGTCATGAGACATGCTCTACTAAGTATCATTGATGACATTTCATAATTTCTATGGGAAACGGGTTAACTCTTGTTTGTTTATGCAGGAAATACTCAGGTCATCTCAGTTCAATTATACCTAGATGCTTGTATTATCTTGCTATATCAAAAATCATGAAAGCAATACTTAGGTCATCACTGGTGCTAACATACCGTTTGATGCTTGTATTAACTTTCAACATTTCAATGCTCTATGATGACACAAAAAGCACAAATAAGCTCTCAGAATGATAATATTGTACAAATACCCTACATGGTTAGTGTAGATTACATTCATTTTAGAATCGGCATTTTGCATTTATAGATTTTCCCTAAAGATGGCAAAGGTATCAATGTTTCATATTTTTTTGAATAAAATGATTGAGTACATGTTGACATTCACAATAAAAACATCATCACATACATTTTTGATACATATTTGCATCAGAAAATTAAAATCATAAAAAAACAAAGCATACATCATAATCAAAACATTCATGGGATTCATAAATTGTACCATCCATCATTCCACATTCATATTCATACAATCATTCATCGATAGATTGCAATCATCTCATAGCATTGCACTTTCATTTTCATATCCAAAAATAATGCATACATATACATCATGAGCATAATATCATGAAACCATCACATAAAACATCATGCATATAGAAAATAGACACATTCATCACATAAGGAATCATCATTGCATATCATATATCTCATAAATGAATGTCAAATGTACAAAAGATGTCAACTATGCATGACATAACATCATCAAAAATGGGACCATATCAGTATGTATACAAATGTCTCAATAGAGTACCAATAAGACATATAACACATCATATAAAAAAGCACTACGAAGTGCTATCCTCTGATGCTGCTAGTCTGGGACCTACCCCACTTGTACCTGATGGACCTGCTCCACCTGCTCCTGATGACCCTCCTGGAGGTAATGGCTGAGATTCACCCCTGCTGGTAGCCCGAGAGCGACTATGTGTAGACCGAGACTGTGTATAACTCATTCTCTGCTCGGGTGGCACTGCATCATGATACCTGGTCCTATAGAACTCTGCCTCCTGGGTGCCCCTGGTCACCTCTCTCATCATGTCACCAATCGAGGTACCTGCTGCTGTTCTCTATAGATTGTCAGCTAGGGCCATGGCCTGCTCACCCTGCCATCTGGTTGTATCTCTCTCAGCTGTCACTGTAGTCAATTGTCCCTGTAGCTGTGTAACCAAGGCCTCCGCCTATGCTAACTGACCCTATAAGCTTTGCACTCTACTCTACAAGGTAGATATCTGACTCAGTACCACTGGATCTACTGAAGACGATGGAGCTGAATGTCTCATCCACGGTCCACCTCTACCACCACCTCTGCTACCACCTTTGTCGCTACCTCTACCACCTCTGCCACCTCCTCCACCACTATCACCTCCACTCTCCTCATCACTACTATCTCCATCCCCATCTGACTCATCATCATCATCCTCCTCGGAGTCATCACCCTCTGAAGTAGTCTCTCCCTGTCGTCTATGTCCTCCCATATGTGGTCTTTGCTCTGCCATTGGATCGGCAGGCTCATCAGGATCAAATAATCATGGCACGGGATGTTCCAACACATACTGACCATACTCTGGAGTCATCCCCCCATCAATAATATCAGCTATGTACTCCCAAACTGGTGAACTTTGCTACTGCTACATCATATGAAATCTATGGACCCCACACTGTAATCTCCTTCTGCCGACGTGCATAAATAGATGAACCCTATGGCATACCATGAGGCCAACCATACTGTCGCCATACACGGCCAAGACAAAACCTCTCAATAATCCCAGGAGTATGACCAATCAAATATCTGGAAGTAAAGACATAGGGCATCTCCCTAACATCCTCAGGCCATGCCTCACAATCTACATAGGGCCACCAACATACTGTATCGAGATCATCCAAAAGATGCTACCAATGATCCATTATAGCTTGTACTTTTTCTGGATCAACCTCTATGCCCTTTTCTGAAATAATGTATCCCAGGAGTTTTCCAGATTTAACGCCGAAGACACATTTCTTTGGATTGAGTCGAACATTGAACTTCTCCATTCTGATAAAGATCTTTGACAATATTTCTAGATGTCCTTCTCTTGTGTTGGATTTGGCCAGTAAGTCATCCACATAATCTTCCATGAAGGTGTGCATCATGTCATGGAAAATGGTGGTCATTTCTCTTTGATAAGTCGCTCCTGCATTTTTAAGCCCAAATGGAATTACGTTCCAACAATAAGTACCCCAAGGGCATGTGAACGTTGTTTTATCTTGATCCTCTGGTGCAATCTTTATCTGGTTATATTCTGAAAATCCATCCATTAATGAATACATTGCATGGCTAGCAGTTAAATCAACAATCATATCTATGTTTGGCAAAGGGAAGTCATCTTTGGGACATGCTTTGTTCAAATCTCTGAAATCTGTACAAATTATAATCCTTCCATCTGGCTTTGAAACAGGTATGATATTGGAGATCCATTCTGCATAGTCAATAGACCAAATGAGTCCAGAAGACGCTGCCAATGATCTAGTTTTCCCAACCTTGGCTGAGCAATGACATCAATATATCTAAATTTGTACAGTCGACCGACAGGCTGTCGACCACGAGTCATTGGTCGCATAACGACAAAGTGCTCCCATGCCCATATCTGTAAAAGTGAATAGCCAACAGCTAAACTTTGACCTCCACCATACACAATATGGTGTAGCTCATCATATAAATGTGCAAGCATGCATGATCCCCAAGCATATCGTGTACCCTGCATCACCATACTCTCAAGTACACAACCCCACCCGACTGCAAAACCCTTCGACCTATGGTCGGGGCACAAAACACCTCCAATGGAGCCTGCAAGTATGTAGGGTAAGGGTGCATACGAATCTGTCATCTCCGCCCATGAGATATAATATCTTGCAATATGATCATCTTTGAATATCCATCTCAAAGCATTAGTACCTCCTGCCTCTCGGCTGTCAAATCTCACTATCTCACCCATCACTGGAATCTTCAGGATGTGATACACATCCTCAGGAGTCACGGTAATCTCTCCAGTCGGCAAATGAAAGGTGTTTGTGTCGCTGTGCCACCTCTCTGCAAGTGCTATCAATAAGGCTCAGTTGAGATGCACCTCAAGCATCTCAAGTAATGAGGTTAGTCTACATGCCTCGATCACATCTCTATCCGCCTGTACCAGCTGCAGAATCAATCTCCATGTCTTCAGGAATTTCTCCCGTAACTACAAGACACTCAATCTCTCCTATTGAATAGGAAGAATCATCAAGTCAAAGCAAAATCAATATCGAATCATCAAGACAAATCAATCAAATCTGAATATCAACCTATTTGTTTTTCATCATCATGGAAAGAAAATTTATCAAAATCCTATTTGTTTTTAACAACTTTAGAAGAAAAAATATCAACCTATTTGTTTTTCATCATCATGGAAAATAAATTTATCAAAATCCTGTTTATTTTTAACAACTTTAGAAGCAAACTTATCAACCTATTTGTTTTTCATCATCATGGAAAGCAAATTTGTCAAAATCTTGTTTGTTTTTAACAACTTTAGAAGCAAACTTATGAACCTATTTGTTTTTCATCATCATGGAAAGAAAATTTATCAAAATATTATTTGTTTTTAACAACTTTAGAAGCAAACTTATCAACCTATTTGTTTTTCATCATCTTGGAAAACAAATTTATCAAAATCCTGTTTGTTTTGAACAACTTTAGAAGCAAACTTATCAAACAACTATTTGTTTTTCATTAACTTAAAAGAAAATTTATCAGCTATTATTTATTTTCTAACAACCTTGGGAACAAATTGATCAAACAAAACAACATCAAATCAAGGGCGCTACAAAAATTATCATGGGCGCTACACAAATCATAATGGGCGCTGAAAAATGAAGGGCACTACCAAAATCATCATGGGCACTGTAAAAACCTTAAAGGGTGCTATAGAAAGATTAAAGGGTGCTAAAAGAGTGCATAAAGGTCCATAAATGTTGGAAAACGTGCCTAAAACAAAAAATTTTCAAATAGCAAAAGTTTAACAGGGTACATACCGCGGGTCCATAGTGTGTCGGCCGCTGATGTCATCAGATGCGCTCGAAATGGTGCTGGTGGGTAGGAAGTGCCATCTTTCTCACTCTAGAGCTCAAAAATTACAATTTTTACTAGGTTAAAATGGAAAATGACATTTTTAACCTATTTAAAGGCAAAATTGGGGCATTTTATCGCATTTTATCATAGCAGGGGCAATTTAAGTCATCAATTTTTCATCTTACATCTTTCCACATAAATTTCTTCACATCATAATTTTCGAACGATGAATCGACACTTTCAAATCATAAAAATTGAAAAATTTCCACATCTTAAAATTCAAAAAAAAATCACAAAAATAAAAATCTTATCGATTCATCATCCGAGGGGGCATATACCTATCAACATTCAACAATCAGAATCTGGGGCAAATTTCAAAATTCTTTGAAGCAATGCATTAAAACACATCACTTCAAAGAGGGCAAAATATACACCTAAAATGGTCACATCACAATAGTCGTAATTAATTAAATATTTTTTATTTAATTAAATCTCTAAATTCAATCTATGTATAAATAAATTTAAATGATTTATATTGTTCATTCTTTCAATTCGATTAAATAAATAATTTTTTTAATCACTTATTCATTTCTTAATTAATTAAATAAACATTATGATTTATTTATATTATTTATCATATAATCTTGACTTGAATATTTTATTCAAATAAAGATTAAATATTCTTCTCTTCTAAAATTCTTCTAAATTCCATTCACAATTAAATATTCCAAATATTTAATTAATTCTTCTAAAGTCTATTCACAATTAAATATTCCAAATATTTAATTAAATCTTCTAATGTCCATTCACATCAAATATTTCAAAAATATTTTAAATCCTCAAACTCACATAAAATTAAATAAATTTATTTATTTAATTTGGATTATCTCCAACAACCGTGAAACAAACTTCAAAACAAAAAATTAATAAATTTCTCTATTTCTGAGCAAAGTTGTTCCCATGGGTTGAAGACAAACCTCCATTCTTCTCTCCAACCTCCCAACATCTTCCATCTTCCTATCAACCTCTCCATCTCTCACTATTCAAAATTACCAGACAATCTCATAGCCATTGATCTTTGCCAGCCAGGCTCTTGCCTGTAAAAATCTATAAAAGGGATTGTCAGGTCTTTTAAAAAGATAGAAGCTTTTGTATGGGAAAACTATAGTCAATCAGTCTTCCAGCATCCATAGTCTCTAGAATCATAGAATAGCATAGTTTAGCATATTAGCAATCCATATCATGGCCTATCATCCTCATATCATAGCTTCAAAAACATTCATAATCCACAGCCCCTGTGCATAATCTACAACCCCTGTGCATATCTGTATATCAACATTTCACTCCACCAGCATATAGGATAGAGAAGTACTCTCCATTTGCATACTCATTTTGCAGGTTTCCATTCTGAGAAGCTTTGCTTACACAATCTGAGAGCAATAGCTTCAAGCAAATCACTAGAGATAGAGGACAATGGAATGATTCTGAAGAAGCTTTGTTTGATCTCTTTTCATTTTATTTAGATTTCTTTAGTTTAATGTTGCATTGGTGTGTTTTTATTATATCATTTTGATACTAACATTTCCACCACACAATATGTGCTTGCTTAGTTTTTGAA
Organism: Sequoia sempervirens; assembly: GCA_007258455.2. Lineage (NCBI taxonomy): Eukaryota > Viridiplantae > Streptophyta > Pinopsida > Cupressales > Cupressaceae > Sequoia > Sequoia sempervirens. Next base: position 243,511 of record VDFB02267382.1, on the reverse strand, counting down.
ATTTCATATTTTTATATTACTTTGTAGTGTATTCGTAATGTTGACTAATTTCAAGAGATTTGTTGCACATATCAATGCAGGGCAAGTTTATGCAGTTATTACAGATGAAGACAATGAAGAGGGAACAAACTATTACTTGTGTTGTTGTGTTGAGGCCAAAAAGAAATTAGAGGCCCCACTTATAGATGTAGAAAACATCGAATACCCTACAAGCTCGGTTATTGTTACGGGAACGTAGCTTAGAAGGTACCCACATAAGAGTGTTAAACATTGGTTGTTTCAGGACTTTAACATGCATCATAAGATTCTTCATTACTCGAACCTTGTCATGGCATCAAATGTTCATTTGAACAAATATGGGGGTAGACCTTTGAATATGTCATGGCATCTAAACATTTTTGGAGCAGTGGCTAAGCTTTTGAAGGTTTGCAATGGTGTTTACTATCAAACCCTCATTCTTTTTGCATGGTTTAAGCCTAAAAACAAGGTTTCTATTGTTGGGTGTTTAATTGGGCCTTTAAGCCCCTAAATATTGGTGAATCCTAAGTTTTGACACATGATAAAAGATTTTTTGAAGTCATATGGGGTTTTGGAGTTGATTCATTGGTAGTCCCTTTGTAAATTTGGGCTAATTTGAAGCATTTTCCAATGGGTAGGCTATTGGTTTACACATATTTTCCAAAAAAGGTATATCTGATTTTTGGATATGTTAATATTGGCCAAAATGGGTTGCTAAAAATCTATCGGTCCAGGTTTGAAAGGATCTCAATAAGAAGTTACACCTAATTCAAGGTTTGGAAACCTACTTGCAATTTGATGCCTTGATAGCTAAAATGGGAAAATCTATGTAAAAAGTGATTTGAATGATTCTTTATGATTGAAACCTATTTGAAAGGTGTTGGAAAACATTTATCAATGCTTGGATAAGATCAAGGAAGCTAACTTGGTGTTTTGAGTGTTTTGAGCAAGGTTTACACAATGTGTAAAATGATGTTTTGATTGCTAAAATGTGGTAATCTAAGTAAACAGAGTTTTCAGAGTTTGAATGTGTATTGAAAATACCAAGATAATGTATTTAGAGATGTATCCATGGTTTGGTAAAGGTGCAGACTTTAATCTTGAAGATTTGATGTTTTGAGTAAGGTGGATTTTTGGTGCAAAATGGTGTTTTTGACTACAAGTTAATGGTAAGTCTGATGGCCAGTGGTTTGTAAGTGTGTATCTGATTTATTTCAGTCAAGAACAGGTTGTTTATAGTGTCTTTTATGTCTGGTGAATGGTTAGAAGCAGACTCAATGGTTTGTATTCTTATTCCCTCATTGAAACAAGTTGAAATGATGAGTAATTGGTTGAAAAGTGAAAGAATTGAATGGTTTAATGTTGCTAATCAGGTTATGGCTTTGATATAGTCAATATGATGTTGGTAAGGTTGTTCTTGAATCTAATAATGACACTGAATATTGATGAAGTGCTTGGCTTGTTGGTTTCCTTATAGTTTCTAATGGGAAAAGTGGGATTTTAGTGAATGGATAAGTGAATTTTTCATGAAAGTTGAGCAAAAGAATGATGTGTGTTTAATTTGATCTTCTCCTATTAAGTTTGGGTCAAAAGTACCCTAATGGTTTGTGGATCTTGGTAGATTCTCTTGCATCAGTAAGCAAGGGGTGTCAATATTCACAAAACCTCAAATGAATGAGTTTCAAACAAAGTTTCAACCAACAACTCTCTATCTCTTCAATTTTAACCCTTCACTCTGCCTTGTCTAGTAGGTCAGTAGACCCTAGTTTTAGACCTTTTCTCACAAAATTCTCAAATGACTTCACAAAAAAATGACTGATCTAGATAGCCATTATTGAGTTACAACACATACTTCAAAATCAATAGTGACTGTCTTGGAACATGTGCATCAAAAATGGCCTTCTTCATTGTCCTCATTAGGCTAACTAGACCTAATTTACAAAGGAACATGCCTTTAAACATTCAAAAACCCCCTAAAATTTTTGGGGCAGCAATTCTCATGTATCCAAACCCTCAGATCCGCAATTTGTCTCAAGAGAAACTCACTCCACCATGCCAAACCACAAAACCCTTATTTTATGCTAGTATGAGGAGGGTTTATTAAAAGGAATGGTTCCACACCTTACTAGAACATGCCACCACCTCAGACCTTCTTAAAATCACCTGTACAAACTCAAAAGACAATCACCCAACCTCTACATGCAATATTGTATCAAACCCTAGGGTGAAACCTCATTTTTCATGCCCTTTTCCATCAAAATCTATAGGGGCAGCAACACAAACCCCATAAAACTTATTCCCTTTCACCAAATAAGCACAATATAAAAATTGGTTTCCAAATATGTATTGGGTCTATGGAAACATAAAGAGATTGAAAAAGAGAACACAATCACCCTATACGGAACTGTACAGTTCAAGGAAACATCAAATTTTTGGTAAAAATACAGAAAAATGCAAGAAAATAATGAATTTTATTGAACTTCTTCTAAGTACATGGTACATTTATGCTAGGCATGGTACATTTACACTAGGCATGGTACTCTTTCACACCCAAACATGCGGAATCACTCTGAGCTACGTTCAACTGACTCGATCTCTTAAGGGTCCAAAGTGCAAATGGGCAGCAATCTTTGATGGGGTATTACTTGGAAACCATGGAACTTACAAAATCTCCATCTGAGCCTATGAGATCACATTGGGCCCCTCTAAAAAAACCTCTCTCAATTTTCACTATCTCAAAGTGGTTTTCCCGTGGTGTCCAATTTTCACTTGATAGAAAAAGAGTGGAATGCAAGCAGTGAAAAATTGCAAAGTGGTGCAACTTTCGTTCTGCAACTCATGTGACCAAACAGACTATTCCAACGCATCTAAATAGGTATGTTTATGCTAGGCATGGTCCTCTTTTGTAAGAAAACATGCGGAATCGCTTCGCGCTATATTCAACCAGATCGATCCCTTAAGAGTCCAAAGTGCTAAATGGCTGCAAACTTCAGTATGTTGTTACTTGGATACCATGACACTTAAAAAATTCTCATCTAATCCTACAGGATCATGTTGGGCCCCTCTACAAAAACCTCTCTCGATTTTGGCTATCTCGGAGTGGTTTTCCCGTGGCGGTGGATTTTCATTTGATGGAAAAAGTGTCAAATGCAAGCAGTGCAAAGTTGCAAAGTGGTGCAACTTTTGTTTTGCAACTCGTGTGACCAAATGGACTGTTCCAATGTGTCCAAATAGGTATGTTTACACTAGGAATGGTCCTCTTTCACACCCAAACACGTGGAATCGCTTCAAGCTACATTCTATCAGATTGATCCCTTAAGAGTCCAAAGTTGAAAATGGTTGCAAACCTCAGCATGTTGTTACTCAGATACTGTGACCCTTAGAAACTTCTCATCTGATCCTATAGGATTGTGTTGGGCCCTTTTACAAAAACCTATATCGGTTTTGACTATCTCAGAGTGGTTTTCCCATGGCGACAGATTTTCACTTATGGAAAAAGAGTCAAATGAAAGCAGTGCAAAGTTGCAAAGTGGTGCAACTTTCATTCTACAACTCATGTGACCAAGCGAACTATTCCAATGCATCGAATAGGTATGTTTACACTATTCATGGTCATTTTCACACCCAAACACGTGGAATCACTCAGAGCTACATTCCACCGGATCGATCCCTTAAGAGTCCAAAGTGCAAAATGGCTACAAATTTCAACATGTTATTACTCAGATACCATGACACTTAGAAACTTCTTGTCTAATCCTACAGGATCATGTTGGGCCCCTCTACAAAAACCTTTCTCGGTTTTGGCTATCTCAGAGTGGTTTTCCCGTGGCAGTGGATTTTCACTTGATGGAAAAAGTGTCAAATGCAAGCAATGCAAAGTTGCAAAGTGGTGCAACTTTCATTTTGCTACTTGTGTGACTAAACAAACTGTTCCAATGTGTCCAAGTAGGTATGTTTACACTATACATGGTCCTCTTTTGCACCCAAACACATGGAATCGCTCTGAGCTATGTTCAACCGGGTCGATCCCTTAAGAGTCCAAAGTGCAAAATGGCTGCAAATTTTAGCATGTTGTTACTCAAATACCATGATGCTTAGAAACTTCTCATTTGATCCTACATGATTGTATTGGGCCCCTTTATGAAAACCTCTCTCAGTTTTGGCTATCTCATAGTGGTTTTCCCATGGCAGCGGATTTTTACTTAATGGAAAAAGTGTCAAATGCAAGAAATGCAAAGTTGCAAAGTGGTCATCGAGCAAAGTTTCAAACACACAGAATCACTTTGAGCTACGTTCAACCAGATTGATCCCTTAAGGGTCCAAAGTGCAATAGGGAAGAAAAATTTGACAAGCTATTACTCAGAAATCGTGACGCTTACAAACTCTTTGTTTGAGCCTACGAGATCGCGTTGGGCCCCTCTATAATAACCTCTCTCAGTTTTTGTTATCTCAAAGTTGTTTTTCTGTTGTGTCTAGTTTTCACTTGATGGAAAAAGTGTCAAATGAAAGCAGTGTAAAGTTGCAAAGTGGTGCAACTTTCGTTTTGCAATTCGTGTGACCAAACAAACTGCTCCAACACATTCCAATAGGTAGGTTTACGCTAGGCATGGTCCTCTCTCTCTCCCAAACACGCGGAATTTCTCTGAGCTATGTTCAACCAGATTGATCCCTTATGATGGCATGCAAAACAATGGAAAAGAGAAACATACACACAACGATTGAGAAGTCTGAGTATTCCACACAAAAAGCATATGATCATTGGTGTAGAGCACCTTGTTCCTCCATTTGATGAAGGTCTAGTTCAGTGGTTTTAGTTGTTATAATGTCAAATAAGGCCATGATAGGCCATTTTGTAATCTTGCTTTTAGTTTTGAGTTAGTGTGGGGTCATTTGAGTCAATTATGTAAGTACAAATAAAAAAATAGCATTGGTAAAGGCATTGGAAGAGATTACTAACATTGCCCCTATTCAAAATTCAGAATTTAGGCCTTAAAAGCAAGGCTAGACAAGGTAAAAAGAAGAAATTGCTTGAGAATAAGTTAGAATAGGTTGGAAATAGGGTGAGGTTGTGGATTTTGATGTGTTCAAATGGTCTACAAAGACAAGGGAGGTCAAAAGTATGTTATGGCATGATGCCCTAATTGGGAATAGAGGGGTTTTGAATGAAAAAGAGAGGTTTGAGGGAGTAAAAGTGGGTAAAGTCAAGGGGCAACATAATTTGATGGTCAATTAAATTTGTGTAGGTAGAATGAAGAGTTTTGGAAGAGGTTTTGAGGTTGTATGATGTATGGATATGGGTTTTTCAATAAACCCTAGTGAAATTTGAGAAAAATGAGGGTTTAGAGGATAGTGGGGTTAGATGGCCAATCATGCCCTAAAATTGTGGATTTTGTGGATTTGTAGACTGGTAAATGTTTCCCAATGGTGTTTTATAATTGGAAGAGTGATTGAGAGCATGTTTCTTTGTGAAATAGACCTATATGGGGGTCTAGGACAGCATTGAGTCCATTTCTTATTTGTATTATAAATTATAACTTGCTTTCTCCCGAGTCCATTTCATATACAAGAAATAATATTGTAAGAAGTTGACGTATAAATCCTTCGATGTGTTTATATGGTGATGCATCAAGAACATAACAATTCATTTTGCACTATCAAGATTATGTCGTGAAAATTTTTAAAGACTATTGAAGATAAATGTTTGTATGATAATGTGTCAAGAAGTTAACTACTTCATCTACTCTAAATATTATGTTTTTCAAGTGTTGTGAAGATTATGTATCCTTTGCTTAATTGAGTTGTTCCAATCAAAGGATTGAATATATTAGAATATTTTTATGAATCATTTCATGGAATACCAATTGAAAACGTTGTTTTTGCTTTTAGATAAAGTTGTTTAGCATCAATCAATTAATATTCAAGACAAACCATGAAGGACAACAATGATGAATGCTAGGGATAGCCAATTAATAAGTATACATGTGAATAAGTCAAGCATGTACATGTGAATAAGGGAAGCACAAGTACTCAAAAACATGTAAGGCTTGAAGTATACACATGAATACATAGTATACACAAATTAATACAAAGTATATGCATGAATACAAGGTATACGCATGAAAACACGTAAATCACAAAGTATACATTGGAACACATGTAAGTTGTAAAGTATACACTTGAATACATGTAACTCATATCTATTGAACCATCAATTTAGAATGAAAATATGGACACCATCGACAAAAAATATTTATATTAACCAAATAGCCATGTAGGCATACATCAATATATGTCAATATAAGTATGAAATATAGGTACAAAATAGCCATATAGGCTTACGAGAATGCCATATAGGCATACAATGTCAAATATATCCAATACAAAATATGTACAAAACTACCATGTAGGCATACAACAAGGGCTCTGGAAATAAATTATTTCCCTTTGCTTGTCAATCGGATGGCAATAGGTTTGCCACTTGTTTGTGCTACGCTCAAGGAGTGCTCTTGCTCCTCCTCCTAGTGTTTAGTTCATGGTGAAGTTTTAATTGTTACAATAAGAAGTAAAGACATTAATATATAGAAATTACATTATAAAAAAGATATATTTAACAAAATAATCACTTACTGCCATCTCATGATCACTCTCCATGAGGGAAATATTCACATGCCCATGCTGAGGCATGCTCAAGCCCTGTATAAAACATCTAAATAGAAATTAAACTACAAATCAATAATGGTTTGATTTTTCACTAACTAACATCTATAACAATGAATGTAAATTGAAATTTACTAATTTTCCTTATACCTCCCCTGTCAGAGCCATCAAGGATTGTATAGCAGATGAAACATCGATCTCCATTTCCCTCATCACATTTAGAGGTGTTTTAGCTTGCAACATCTAAAAATAAAAACTACAATAGTGATCCACGTCATGAATTATAATGTATGAGATAATGAACAAAATTTTGAGTACTTATTAAACTATATATTTCTAATTATCATGCTTACTATTTTCCCTATCCATATCTTGTTCGAAAGGACGTGTTTTTAAGATTTTACCCATAGTAGCAAGTCAGTGAACCGTTTGATCAAATGCTTTCATAGACAGTATGATAATTATGGTGGCATAGAGAAGGAAGTGAACTGTTTGAAAAAATTGCTCAAAGAAATGGGGTTTAGTGGTGATGGAATGCCATTACAAACAAATGCATGTCATGGCATTCCATCACCATAAGATCACATTTCTTTTAGGCATTTTTTCAGAAAGTTCATTGCCTTCTCTATGTTATTATTGCTTACTATTATGATTTGATAAATATTTTTCCAAGTATCCATAGTTTGTTGGAAAGCAACTATTTTAGGATTTTAGCCATAGCAACAAGGAAGTGAGTAGTTTGATAAAATGATTTGGTACACATGTATGGAAAATGTGGTATCATAGAAAAGTTGGTGAGCTATTTGAAGAAATGCCTTGAAGAAATGTGGTCTCATGGTGATGGAATGGAATTCCATCACCATGAGACCACATTTCTTCTAGGCATTTTTTCATACTACTAACTGCCTTGTCTATGCTATTGCTTACTATTATGCTTTGATAGATTTTTTCCAAGCATCCATAGTTTGTTGTGCAGGTGCACCTTTGCAAGCACATGCCTCCATGAGGAATATTTAGGAGTTTGAATTGGTTAAGGTATTTTGGTGATGTAATAAGGCTTAAATAGCCATTTTTGAGGTTGTAATAGTTTTAGTTAGTTAATTTAGGCATAAAGTGAAAAATTGCAAAATATTGACAAAGTTGTCAATTTCAAATGTTGTAAAAATGCAAAAAAGGTGTAAAGGCATGAAATGATAAGGGTCAAAGTAGTTGTAGAGGTTATTGAGTCATTGTAGGAAGTTGGAAAGGTTGGGAAATGTTTTAAAATGATATGATCCATCGATGTAAGTTGTTGTTGGAGAGATTGAAGGAGAAAACTAATAAAATATCACTAATCCAAAGGAGTTGTTATTGAGTTTTTGATATGTGAAAGTAGGAAATGATGGGTGCCTAATTTGGGGGTTTGTTGACAAGTTTTTTTGAGAAAAATGAAAGTTTTGACAGGAAAAGTGGGTTGGCTGACCTAGTAGGAAGACTAGGTAGAAGTTTGAAAACAAAGGAAGAATTAAGTTTTTGAGTTGCAAAGTGGATCAAATCCTTTTGAATGATGAAGTTAAGTTATTTGACTGCCTTGCATTGCATCATTTTGTTGGAAAGCACCTTTTTTAAGCTTTTAGCCATAGCAATGAGGAAATGAACTATTTGATAAAATGCTTTGGTAGACATGTATGGAAAATGTGGTAGCATAGAAAAGGCAATGAGCTGTTTGAAACAGTGCATCAAAGAAATTGGGTCTCATGGTGATGGACATCACCATGAGACCGCATTTATTTGAGGCATTTTTTCAAAAAACTCATTTCCTTGTCCATGCTATTGCTTACTATTATTCTTTCATATATTCCTTCCAAGCATCCATAGTATAGACAAGGCAATGAGCTGTTTGAAAAGATGCCAAGCAGTAAAAAGTGGTCTCATGGAATGCCATGACAAGCAAATGCAATTGGAAGCTTCTCCTAGACTTATTACTTATGCTATGTGAAGTAATTACATCATTGCTTATGTTGACTTTCTAAACAACTATATTGTAGTTGAAATTTTGTCATATATCAACATGTAGTTATTAGTTATGGAATGTGAAGTAATGCTTTGAGTTTGAATGATGTGCAATGCAACGCAATCAATGATATGAATATAAACTACACAAATCTATTAAGTACAATTCATTAGTTAAACTATTTATTCTATTACTTGTGTGTAGGTTTGAGTAAATCCACTGGCACTAGGAGGTGTTCCCTTGAAACCTCCAATATTAGCCTGTTCAACATCCAAAATCACATATTAAAATACCATTTGTAAAACAATGCTATTAACATGTAATAAATTTATAATTCTTTACTAGTTACATACCCCACCGATAGGTGCACTGCAGATATAAGTAGGTGTAGGGCCAGTGTATCCAGTCTCAACACTGTGACCCTGCAATTTTATTAAAATCATAAAACTAAATTAGTTAATCTTGCATTTCAAAATCAAAATTTAATAAATTAAATTCAATGACATACGCCTCATGCAAAATTTCAGATGCCCTCTCCATCTCCATAGCTGCATGCGGATCCTGTGTAGTAGCCTCCTGAGTGTCGGTGGGGTCATATGAACAAATCACCCTGCAAGATTGACACACATGGGTTGGAAGGCCACCACTCAAAGACTCCCCTGGATGGCGTTGTAGAATAGGGCTAGTATGATGGATGACACTCTAGGTTAAAGTGTTGATCATCTGCAATGTCTCTATGTAGACACTCTCCTTTGCAACAAAAGGCATAACAACGTGCTCATGAGGTGGCCTAGCGAGAGCTTGTCTCCCTTGTTGCGTAGGATCCAGCTGTGTACTGGGTCTATCTTGAGTTGACCCCCCACCTCTCCCCTAGAAGTCCCTCATATCAAAATAATTTGGGATTTTGTTCAATATGAACTCACTGTATAGTTTCCTAAGAAAATATTGTGAGATTTCACAATTGTTGCATGGTGGGTAATCAAAGACCATGTACCACCTATCATAAAAATAGTTCCTAATCTGTTGGTGGTGGCACCAATGAATAGGAAACCTCTTCACATTGAGGGTAATATTTTGATTTATGTGTGGGTCAGTGAATAATGAGCACAAATCACTTTTTGTAATTTTTAAATCATTTACATCTTTATATGATAGTTTATCCGCATAATAAGCCCTAGCCGCCTGCCTCCTTTCTTGCCATCTAGTTATTTGTTTGCTAATTGAATCTACATTTTTTTACATATCTTTCAATGAACTTGCTAGGGTCATTCTTTCTGTAGTTGAACCATTTGGATCACTCAACCTACTAATTAAATCCTTAATTTTCTTTTTGCTGTTATCAATTTCACTCATTAAATTTTGTTGAGTTCTAGGAGGGTGTTGAGTGATTGGTGGAGGAGGTTGTTGTTGTGGTTGATTTTGTTGTTGAGGTTTTTGAGGATTTGCAGGTTGATTTGCATCTCCTAAAAATTCAAAAAATATATATCAAATACAACCTAAAACTAACAAATTCAACCTAAAACTAATAAATTCAAAACAAAAAGAAAAAAATCCTTACCTCTCACACCTCATCCTCATCATGGCACCATCCTTGTGAAGATATAGCAACCATTGGTGAATATTTTTGCACAATGCCTCCCCCTAGAATGCGAGCGTGAAAAATGGGGGTTTTGGCCGCAGCTAACAAAAAACATAGTCGAAATGAAGAATGAATGAGTTTCACTTTTTTTTTCTTTTAACATGTCATAATGTGATCGCATTATAATGTGGTTGCACTATGGGCTCATTGTGGCTGAGCCTCAGGCTCAGCACACCAAGCCATAACACGCTCACGTTATGACTTCTCAATTTTTTTTTAAAAAAAGTGGCCACAAATTGGCTACCCATCTCCATGCACCTGCCCAAAGGTATTTTGCAGAAATCTTCATCAACGATTGCTATTTCATCACAAGGATGGAACCACAATGAGGAGGAGGTGTGAGAGATAAGGATTGTTTGCTTTTTGTTTTGAATTTTTTAGTTTTAGGTTGTATTTGATATTTATTTTTTTGAATTTGTAGGAGATGAAAATCAACATGTAAACCCTTAAAATCCTCAACAAGAAGAGAAACCAAATCCTCAAGAAAAAAATCCTCAACAACCAAATCAACCACAACAATGACCTCCTCCACCAATCACTCAACACCCTACTGACACTCAACAAAATTTAATGAGTGAAATTGAGAACAAAAAAAAACAAATTGAGGATTTAATTAGTAGGTTGAGTGATCCAAATGGTTCAGCCATAGAAAGAATGACCCTAGCAAGTTCATTGAAAGATATGTTAAAAAATGTAGATTCAATTAGCAAACAAATAATTGGATGGCAAGATAGGAGGTAGGTGACTAGGGCTTATTACGCGGATAAACTATCATATAAAGATGTAAAGGATTTATAAATTACAAAAGGTGATTTGTGCTCATTATTCATTGACCCACGCACAAGTCAAAATATTACCCTCAATGCGAAGAGGTTTCCTATTCATTAGTGCCACCACCAACAGATTAGGAACTATTTTTATGATAGGTGGTACATGGTTTTTGATTACCCACCGTGCAACTATTGTGAAGTCCTGCAATATTTCCTTAGGAAACTATATAGTGAGTTCATATTGAACAAAATCCCAAATTATTTTGATATGAGGGACTTCTAGGGGAGAGGTGGGGGGTCGGCTCAAGAAAGACCCGGTGTACAGCCGGATCCTATGCGGCAAGGGAGATGAGCTCTCGCTAGGCTGCCTTATGAGCACATTTTTATTCCTTCCATCACGAAGGAGAGTGTCGACATAGAGACATTGCAAGCGATCAACACTTTGACCCAGAGTGTCATCCAACATACTAGCCCTATTCTACAACACCATCTAGGGGAGTCTTTGAGTGGTGGCCTTCAAACCCATGTGTGTCAATCTTGCAGGGTGACTTGTTCATATGACCCTACTGACACTCAGGAGGCTACTACGCAAGATCTGTCTATAGCTATGGAGATAGAGTGGGTAGATAACATTTTGCATGAGGCATATGGCATTGATACTCAGGTAAAAGTTAGCATGTTCATTGGATTAATTTATTAAATTTCAATTTTTAAATGCAAGAATAACTAATTTAGGTTTTTGATTTTAATAAAATTGCAAGGTCACAGTGTTGAGACTAGATACACCAGCCCTACACCTACTTATTTCTATAGTAAACCTATCGGTGGGGTATGTAACTAGTAAACAATTATAAATTTATTACATGTTAATAGCATTGTTTTACGAATTGTATTTTAATATGTGATTTTGGATGTTGAACAGGCTAATATTGGAGGTTTCAAGGGAACACCTCCCCACTCCAATGGATTTACTCGAACCTACATGCATGTAATAGAATAAAGAGTTTAACTAATGAATTGTACTTAATAGATTTGTGTAGTTTATATTCATGTCATTGATTGCATTACATTACACATCATTCAAACTCAAAGCATTACTTCACATTCCATAACTAATAACTAGATGTTGATAGATGACAAAATTTTAACTACAATATAGTTGTTTAGAAAGTCAACATAAGTAGTGATGTAATTACTTCACATAGCATAAGTAATAAGTCTAGGAGCAGCTTCCAATTTCATTTGCTTGTCATGGCATTCCATGAGACCACTTTTTACTGCTCGACATCTTTTCAAATAGCTCACTACCTTTTCTATGCTATGGATGCTTGGAAGGAATATATGAAAGAGTAATAGTAAGCAATAGCATAGACAAGGCAATGAGTTTTTTTTTTTAAATGCCTCAAAGAATTGTGGTCTCATGGTGATGTCCATCACCATGAGACCCAATTTCTTTGAGACACTTTTTCAAATAGCTCACCACCTTTTCTATGCTACCACATTTTCCATACATGTCTACCAAATAATTTTATCAAACAGTTCATTTCCTCATTTCTATGGCTAAAAACTTAAAAAAGGTGCTTTCCAAAAAATTGATGTAATGCAGGGCAGTCAATATAACTTAACTTCATCATTCAAAAGGATTCAATCCACTTTGCAACTCAAAAACTTAATTCTTCCTTTGTTTTCAAACTTCTACCTAGTCTTCCTACTAGGTCAACCAACCCACTTTTCCTGTCAAAACTTTTAATTTTCTCAAACAACCTTGTCAACAAATCCCCAAATCATGCACCCATCATGGCCTACTTTCACACGTCAAAAACTCAATACCAACTCCTTTGGATCATTGATTCCAAACCTAGCTTTCAACGCTGAATTAGGCCTCAATTAGGCCTCTTTTTCAAAGAGACACCTCTCCAAACACAACTAAACCTTGAACCCACTAAAAAATCAAAATAAAGCCAACAAAACCTTAGATTATTCAACTTTCTTTGCAATCAACTAGGGCTTATTGAAACTCTTATGCCCTGACCTCTCACAAGCTTAAAACCACCTCAATTAGGATTTTTATGTCTACACATGCTCATTTTATACTTCTCTTATGCTTCCTTGAAGTCTTTATGACATGTCCTTCATGAACGTCTCACTTTTCACTTGTTTTCACCCTTTCTAAATAGGGTTTCATACTCTCTTTCTCACAACTGATGAATCCTAGCCTCTCAGGTTTACAAAAATTGTCTAAAAACATCTAATTACATAGATCTCATGATATTCCATTAGGTTCTCTATCCCTTTCTTCAACTGACACACTCTAGCCTTGCTTAAAGGAACTAAAACTGGTTTTTACAACAGGGCAACATTGAGAAACTCACCAAATATCCTTCCAAAACCTAATCTCTATCTTCCAAACCTACTCCTACATTATTCAATTCCATTCCACCAAGAAACAATGGGTACAAAAAGGTGGAATGACCTGCCAAGTCATTTAAGCAATCAAACCACTAAACCCCTATTTTCTGACCGCCTAGAGTAATCATGCCACCAAAAGCTTGAAACTCAATATCAAATGCTCAAATTAGTTTTAAATTGATGCCAAAACATAAATATTTCAATTCACACACATGAAATATTCCCTACCACCTGTACGAAACCATACACTGGCAGATAATGGAGGAAAACACAGAAAAATAGCAATATAACAGTGATATTTTATTAGTTTTCTCCTTCAATCTCTCCAACAAAAAATTACATCAATGGATCATATCATTTTTAAAAATTTACCAACCTTTCCAAATTCCTACAATGACTCAATAACCTCTACAACTACTTTGACCCTTGGAATTTCATGCCTTTACAACTTTTTTGCATTTTTACAACATTTGAAATTGACAACTTTGTCAATATTTTGTAATTTTACACTTTATGCCTAAATTAACTAACTAAGACTATTAAAACCTCCAAAATGGCTATTTAAGCCTTATTACATCATCAAAACACTTTAACCAATTCAAACTCCTAAATTTTCCTCAATGTACTTGCAAAGGTGCACCTAGACGACAAACTATGGATGCTTGGAAAAAATATATCAAAGAATAATAGTAAGCAATAGCATAGACAAGGTAGTTAGTAGTTTGAAAATTTTCCTCAAAGAAATGTGGTCTCATGGTGATGGAATTCCATTCCATCACCATGAGACCACATTTCTTCAAGGAATTTCTTCAAACAACTCACCACCTTTTCTATGATACCACATTTTCCATACATGTGTACCAAAGCATTTTATCAAACTACTCACTTCCTCACTACTATGGCTAAAAGCCTAAAATAGTTGTTTTCCAACAAAATATGGATGCTTGTAAAAATATCTATCAAAGCATAATAGTAAGCAATAATACCATAGAGAAGGCAATGAACTGTCTGAAAAAAATTCCTGAAAGAAATGTAGTCTTATGGTGATGGAATGCCATGACATGCATTTGTTTGTAATGGCATTCCATCACCATGAGACCCCATTTCTTTGAGGCATTTTTTCAAATATTTCACTGCCTTCTCTATTCTACCATAGTTATCGTACATGTCTATGAAAGTATTTGATCAAACGGTTCACCAACTTGCTATTATGGGTAAAAGCCTAAAAACACGTCCTTTCGAACAAGATATGGATAGGGAAAATAGTAAGCATGATATTAAGAAATATATAGTTTAATGAGTACTCAAAATTTTGTTCATTATCTCATACATTATAATTCATGACGTGGATCACTATTGTAGTTTTTGTGATTGAATAATTTGTTGTTTTATTTTCAGATGTTGCAAGATGAAACACCTCTAAATGTGACAAGGGCAATGGAGATCGATGTTTCATTTTCTATACAATCCTCGATGGCTCTGATAGGGGAGGTATGAGGTAAATTAGTAAACTTCAATTTACATTCATTGTTATAGATGTTAGTTAGTGAAAAAGCAAACCATTATTGATTCGTAGTTTAATTTCTATTTGGATGGTTTATACAGGGCTTCAACATGCCTCAGCCTGGGTGTGTGAATATTTCCCTGATGGAGAGTGATCATCATATGGCGGTAAGTGATTATTTTGTTAAATATATCATTTTTTATAATGTAATTTTTATATATTAATGTCTTTACTTCTTATTTTGTGGCAAATGTATCGCCATCCGATCAACAAGCAAAGGGAAAGAGTTTATTTCATGAGCATGGAGAGCAATGACTTTTGATTCCAGAGCCCTTTGTTGTATGCCTACATGGCAGTTTTGTACATATTTTGTATTGGATATATTTGACACTGTATGCTTAAATGGAATTCTCGTAAGCCTATATGGCTATTTTGTACCTATATTTCATACTTATATCGACATATATTGATGTATGCCTACATGGCTATTTGGTTAATGCAAATATTTTTTATCAATGGTGTCCATATTTGCATTCTAGATTGATGGTTCAATAGATATGAGTTACATGTATTCAAGTGTATACTTTAATACAACTTACGTGTATTCCAATGTATACTTTGTGACTTACGTGTTTTCATGCGTATACCTTGTATTCATGCATATACTTTGTATTAATTTGTGTATACTATGTATTCATGTGTATACTTCAAGGCTTACATTTTTTTGAGTACTTTTTTTTCCCTTTATTCACATGTACATGCTTGACTTATTCACGTGTATACTTATTAATTGGTTATCCCTAGCATTGATCATTGTTGTCCTTCATGGTTTGTCTTGAATATTAATTGATTGATGTTAAACAACTTTATCTAAAAGCAAAAAACATGTTTTCAATTGGTATTCCATGAAATGATTCATAAAAATATTCCAATATATTTAATCCTTTGATTGGAACAACTCAATTAAGCAAAGGATACATAATCTTCACAACACTTGCAAAACATAATATTCAAAGTAGACAAAGTAGTTAACTTCTTAACACATTATCATACAAACATTTATCTTCAATAGTCTTTAAACATTTTCATAGCATAATCTTGATAGTGCAAAATGAATTATTATGTTCTTGATGTGTCACCATATAAACACGTCGAAAGATTTATATGTCAACTTTTTGCAATATTATTTCTTTGTATACGAAATGGAATCGGGAGAAAGCAAGTTATAATTTATAATACAAATAAGAAATGGACTCAAAATTGTCCTAGACCCCCGAATAGGTCTATTTAACAAAGCAACACCCTCTCAATCACTCTTCCAATTGCAAAACACCATTGGGAAGCATTTACCAATCTGCAAATCCACAAAATCCATAATTTTTAGGGCATGATTGGGCCTCTAACCCCACTATCCTCTAAACCCTCACTTTTCTCAAATTTCACTAGGGTTTATTGAAAACCCCATATCCATACGTCATACAACCTCAAAACCTCTTCCAACACTCTTCATTCTACCTACACAAACTTAATTGATCACCAAATTATGTTGCCCCTTGACTTTACCCACTTTTACTCCCTCAAACCTCTCTTTTTCATTCAAAACCCCTCTTTTCCCAAGTAGGGCATCATGCAATAACATAATTTTGACCTCCCTTGTCTTTGCAGACCATTTGAACACATCAAACTCCTCAACCTCACCCTATTTCCAACCTATTCTAAGTTATTCTCAGGCAATTTCTTCTTTTCACCTCATCTAGCCTTGCTTTTAAGGCTTAAATTTTGAATTTTGAATAGGGGCAGCGTTAGTAATCTCTTCCAATGCCTTTACCAATGCTATTTTCTTATTCGTACTCCCTATTGTACTTACATAATTGACTCAAATGACCCCACACTAACTCAAAACTAAAAGAAAGATTACAAAATGGCCTATCATAGCTTTATTTGACATTATAATGACTAAAACCACTGAACTAGACCTTCTTCATCAAATTAAGGAACAAGGTGTTTTGTACCAATGATCATACACTTTTTGTGTGGAATACTCAAACTTCTCAACCATCGTGTGTATGTTTCTCTTTTCAATTATTTTGCATGCCATCATGAGGGATCAAGTTGGTTGAACGTAGCTTGGAGCAATTCCGTGTGTTTGGGTGCGAAAGATGACCATTCCTAGCGTAAACCTACCTATCGGGACGCGTTGGAGTAGTTTGTTTGGTCACATAAATTGTAAAACGAAAGTTGCACCACTTTGCAACTTTACACTACTTCCATTTGACACCACAGGAAAATGACTTTGAGATTACAAAAATCAAGAGAGGTTATTGTAGAGGGGCCCAACGCGAGACCGTAGGCTCAGACGGAGAGTTCATAAGCATCACAGTTTTTGAGTAATAGCCCATCAAAGTTTGCTTCCTTTTTGCACTTTGGACCCTTAAGGGATCAAGTCAGTTGAATGTAGCTCAGAGCAATTCCGCGTGTTTGGGTGCAAAATAGGACCATGCCTAGAGTAAACGTACCCATCCGAATGCATTCAAATAGTTTGTTTGGTCACACGAATTGCAGAACGAAAGCTGCACCACTTTGTAACTTTCAACTACTTGCATTTGACAACTTTTTTCTCAAGTGAAAATTTGCCACCACAAGAAAACCACTCCGAGATGGAAAAAATTGAGAGAAATTTTTTTAGAGGGACCCAACGCGATCCCATAGGATTAGATGAGAAGTTTCTAAACGTCACGGTATCCGAGTAACAACATGCTGAAGTTTGCAGCCATTTTGCACTTTGGACTCTTAAGGGATCGATCCAGTTGAACGTAGCTCAAAGCAATTCCGCGTGTTTGGGTGTGAAAGAGTACCACTCCTAGTGTAAAAATACCTATTAAGACATGTTGGAATAGTTCGTTTGGTCACACGAGTTGCAGAATGAAAGTTGCACCACTTTGCAACTTTGCACTGCTTTCATTTGACACCTTTTCCATCAAGAGAAAATTCGCCACCATGGGAAAACCACTCTGAGATAGCAAAAAATAAGAGAGGTTTTTGTAGATGTTCCCAATGTGACCCTATAGGATTAGATGAAAAGTTTCTAAGAATCACGGTATCTGAGTAACATCATGCGAAAGTTTGCAACCATTTTGCACTTTGGACTCTTAAGGGATCGATCCGGTTGAATGTAGCTAGGAGCGATTCCGCATGTTTGGGTGCAAAAGAGGACCATTCCTAGCGTAAAAATACCTATTTAGATGCAATGAAACAGTCCATTTGGTCACATGAGTTGTAGAACGAAAGTTGCACCACTTTGCAACTTTGCACTGCTTGCATTTGACACTTTTTCCATCAAGTGAAAATCCACCACCACGGGAAAACCACTATGAGATAGCAAAAATTGAGAGAGGTTTTTGTAGAGGGGCCCAACGCGATCCTATAGGATTAGACGAAAATTTTCTACGCATCACGATATCTAAGTAACAACATGATGAATTTTGCAACCATTTTGCACTTTGGACTCTTAAGGGATCAATCTGGTTGAACGTAGCTCAAAGTGATTCCACGTGTTTTAGTGTGAAACAGGACCATGCCTAATGTATACCTATTCAGATGCGTTGGAATAGTCTATTTAGTCACATGAGTTGTAGAACGAAAGTTGCACCACTTTGCAACTTTGCATTGCTTGCATTTGACACTTTTTCCATCAAGTGAAAATCCGCCACCATGGGAAAACCACTCTGAGATAGCAAAAACTGAGAGAGCTTTTTGTAGAGAGGCCCAACATGATCCCATTGGATCATATGAGAAGTATCTAAGTGTCACAGTATCTGAATAATAGCATGTTCAAGTTTGCACCATTTTGCACTTTGGACTCTTAAGGGATCGATCCGGTTGAACGTAGTTCAGAGTGATTCCACATGTTTGGGTGTGAAAGAGGACCATGCCTAGCATAAACATACCTATTCATACATGTTGGAATAGTCTGCTTGGTCACACAAGTTGCAAAACAAAAGTTGTGCCACTTTGCAACTTTCAACTACTTGCGTTTGACAACTTTTTCCCCAAGTGAAAATCTGCCACCACAGGAAAACCACTCCGAGATAGCAAAAACCGAGAGAGGTTTTTGTAGAGGGTCCCAACGTGATCCCATAGGATCAGATGAGAAGTTTCTAAGCATCACAATATTTGAGTAACAACATGCTATAGTTTGTACCATTTTGCACTTTGGACTCTTAAGGGATCGATCTGATTGAATGTAGCTCAGAGCGATTCCGCATGTTTGGGTGTGAAAGAGGACCATTCCTAGCGTAAAAATACCTATTCAGACACATTGGAACAGTCTGTTTGGTCACACGAGTTGCAAAACGAAAGTTGCACCATTTTGCAACTTTCAACTACTTGCATTTGACAACTTTTTCTCCAAGTGAAAATCCGCCACCATGGGAAAACCACTCCGAGATAGCAAAAACCGAGAGAGGTTTTTGTAGAGGGACCCAACACGATCCCATAGAATCAAATGAGAAGTTCCTAAGCATCATGGTATCCAAGGAACATCATGCTGAAGTTTGTAGCCATTTTGCACTTTTGACTCTTAAGAGATCGATCTGGTTAAACATAGCTCGGAGTGATTCCATGTGTTTGGGTGAAAAAGAGGACCATGCCTAGTGTAACGTACCTATTCAAATGCATTGGAATAGTTTGTTTGGTCACATGAGTTGTAGAACGAAAGTTGCACCACTTTGCAACTTTGCACTACTTGCATTTGACACTTTTTCCATCAAGTGAAAACTGGATACCACAGGAAAACCACTCCGATATAAGAAAAACTGAGAGTTTATTGTAGAGGGGCCCAACGTGATCTCATAGAATTAGATGAAGATTTTGTAAGCACCATGGTTTATGAGTAATACCCTGTCAAAGATTGTTGCCCTTTTGCACTTTGGACCCTTAAGGGATCAAGTTGGTTGAACGTAGCTTGAAGCGATTCCACATGTTTGGGTGCAAAAGAGGACCATGACTAGTGTAAATGTACCATTCCTAGCATAAATTTACCATGTACTTAGAAGAAGATCAATAAAATTCATTATTTCTTTGCATTTTTCTATATTTTTACCAGAAATCTGATGTTTCCTTGAACTGTACGGTTCCATACATGGTGATTGTGTTCTCTTTTTCAATATTTTTGTGTTTCCATGGACCCAATACATATTTAGAAACCCATTTTTATGTTAGGGTACTTATTTGGTGCAAGGGAATAAGTTTTATGGGGTTTGTGTTGCTGCCCCTATAGATTTTGATGGAAAAGGGCATGAAAAATGAGGTTTCACCTTAGGGTTTGATAAAATATTGCTTGTAGAGGTTGGGTAATGTCTTTTGAGTTTGTGCAGGTGATTTTAAGAAGGTCTAAGGTGGTGACATGTTCTGGTAAGGTGTGGAACCATTCCTTTCAATAAACCCTTCTCATATTAGCATAAAATAAGGGTTTTGTGGTTTGGCATGGTGGAGTGAGTTGCTCCTGAGAAAAATTGCGGATTTGAGGGTTTGGATACATGAGAATTTCTGACCCAACAAGTTCAGGGGGTTGTTGAATGTTTAAAGGTATGTTCCTTTGTAAATTAGGCCTAGTTAGCCTAATGAGGACAATGAAGGTTATTTTTGATGCACATGTTCTAAGACAATCACTATTGATTTTGAAGTATGTGTTGTATCTCAATAATGGCTATCTAAATTAGTCTTTTGTTTATGAAGTCATTTGAGAAGTTTGTGAGAAAAGGTCTAAAACTAGGGTCTGTTGACCTACTAGACAAGGAAAAAAGAAGGGTTAAAATTGAAGAGATAGAGAGTTGTTGGTTGAAACTTTGTTTGAAACTCATTCATTTGAGGTTTTGTGAAGATTGACACCCCTTGTTTACATATTCAAATTGAAAAACACCTAATTGCAATCCATTCCACCGACCTACTTAACCCTACATCGATGGAATGAAAATCTTTTCACTTAATGGACTCTCAAAGCCCTGTTTTGAGGGTTACAAACCAGTTGTGATAAAGGAAAAGGAAAAAGTGTTGCAAAATATAGCAAACATAATCCTTTATTTACTAATTTTTCACTTGTGCAACTAATGCAAGTTTTGCATTTTTACACCAAATGACATGTTTTGTGCAATATCACCTCTCTAATCACCTAATGAACTCTTTGAGACTTTCAATACATTACATATGACCTTCACATGACTTATTTCACATTGTTTACATTTCAAAATTGAAATTTTTCAAATTTTCCTATTGAAGGCATTTAGAGAACAAGGTGCTCATGCGCCAAACATGAACTCCAAAATTACAATATTTGAGTAAATCTCATTACAATTAAATCTCATTACAATTCCTTAGGTACTTCATTCTCACATATCTTTTACAATGTCACTCATACATTCAAGAGACTCTTTAAATTTCTAAACCATAGGTGCTCATTATGAGGTTAACTTCAATTGAATAACTTGATATTCTCTTGCTAAGCTTCACATGCTCTTTTATAATGGCTTCAAATCAGAATTGAGATTTGTCAAGATCATCAAAGTAAGGATGTTGCATTTTTTTTTTTGTCTGAGATTCTCATTGATGGCTCATAAATCAACATTTTCTGCAATGAGAGACCAATCATTTTTTAGTAGTTTACTTACAAATACGCAAAGTAAAAGAGGAAAAGAAAGAGCATCCAAAATGGAAATGAAATAAAAATAGATGGAAGGCACTTACAGATAGGCATGCTAGTCTCTCAACTTAGTCACTCCTAGTCATACATCTTCACTAGGAGTTCCAAGATACCTATTGCACACAACACCTCTCATGAATAAACTATGTTGAAATTTGAGATGCTCTTATAATGTCTACATCATAGCTGCTCATGATAAGGTTAAATTCAAATCAATAACTTGAAATTCCCTCACCAAGATTTGCACGCACTTTTGTAATGGCTTAAAATCATGATTGAGATTTGTCAAGATCATCAAAATAAGGATGGTGCATTGCTTTTCTGGCTGAGATTCTCTTGGATGGCTCATAAATCTGAATTTTTTGCAGGGGGACACCAATCAATTTTTAGTAAGTTACTTACAAATAGGAAAAGTAAAAGAAGATGATAACATTTCCATCAAACAAATTAATGTGCATACAAGTATAAATTAATAAGAACTGATGTGCATACTTACAAATTAATCCAATGAACCATCTGGGTCTGCTCTACTCTTTATTGTGACAAGTATTGCCTCGTGGTCAAACTCACAGACCTTCCACAAGACCTTGTTCAAAGGTCTACCCCCATATTTGGTCAAATGAACATTGGATTCCATGACAAGATTCAAGTAATGCAGAATCTTACGATGTGTGTCAAAGTCCTAAAACAACCAATGTTTAACACTCTTATGTGAGTACCTTCTAAGCCACGTTCCAGTAACAACAACCGAGCCTAAAGAGTATTCGATGTTTTCTCCATCTATAACTGGGGCCTCCAATTTCTTTTTGGCCTCAACACAACGACAAAAGTAATAGTCTGTTCCCTCTTCATTGCCTTCATCCGCAATAACTTCATAAACTTGCCCTGCATTGATATGTGCAACAAATCTCTTGAAATTAGTCAACATTATGAATACACTACAAAGTAATATAACAATATAGAATTTCAAAAACTAAGCAAGCAGATATATTACCTGGTTGAACTAGATCTGATACATGGTCAAAGTCGACCTATGATTCCATCTATGTTAGTTCCAATGTCATTGGAGGGTGATACATGTGAAGTGGGATAAGATAACTTGTCAACCATTTGTCAACCCACTTCCTTGACTCATAATCATTCCATGCTTGCATTGTACATAAAGAAAAAAAGCATGCCATCTTCCGTGGTATCAATACTCCATGAACCTACATTTGAGCTAAGGAAAGAGAGTAGCTCACTCCATCCTGTTAGTGTACAACAATCCTCATATGGTGCAATGTTAGTATCAACCATCAACCAAAAATATCTACGAACTGAATACATACCTTCATTACCTGGACCCGTCAAAGCATTACAACACTTGACAATTGATCTTGCATTTTTCAACTTTACACTGTCTTTATACTTTAACTCTTCGTGTGCTAATTCTCTTTTCATGCATGCTCCTGCACCATCATGCTCCCCCTTTCCATGCTCGGCCTCACAAAAGTTCCACATATGTTGTACACCTATAATGACATGCATCCTACTCAACCAGTAGAACATGCGCAAGTTCTTGAACTGTGTTGCACAGTTATCCAACCATATTATATGTCAACCATATGCTATGCCCATCTTAGCCAAATCACTGTAAAACATTTGGAAGCAACCTTGCATGAAATTTGGAGAATGTGTGCAATCATCACTAATATAAAAGTGATACTCCCTCAATACCTTCCTGTGGTCCTCTGTACTATCAGCCGCATGAATGAATGCTATTTGCACAAATATCGAAACCTGTGTGGAGTTGTAATATTGTGACTGCACCTCACACTATGGATGTAGAGTGTAGTTCTCTGCAAATTCAACCATTGATACTATGCTGCCAACTGGAAAGGTGTCCTTGCATAGCTTGAATTGCGTGTCCAACCATCGGGCTCTATGGGTATGCCTTACATTCTCATACACTATATTGTCACGAAACATGGACATAAACTGATACACTAGAATCTTCTAAATAACCAAATCACACGTTTTTTCTTGAGACCCATCTTTTGTAGCATATGCCACTATTTTATACTTCCCAAACTCTACTAGTTTTTGTCCCACCTCATCTGTGCTTTCCATATGTTGACATACTGGCATATGGTGCAAGCCACTGCAATGCTCGCATGAACCATCCAAGCATGTTGTCCTATAGAATATTTGGCCATCCTCTATTTCACATAATTTTTTTTATAAGAACTCTCTTGAAGATTTTGGTGGGGCTTCTATGCCACAATCCTACAAAACATCGTTAGTATGCAAATCACAACATATAGAACAATAAACATCATAATGGTTAGAGAATTCAATATGTAGTCTACAACAAGTAGTGTGTGTGTGATTTATCTTGACATAAAAAGGTTTAAGCATTTTAAAAAATCTTTGAAAAATTCTAATTTGAGGATAATCCATTTGAAATTTACGAAAAAATTGGGTTTGATTCATATCCAAAAAATGCTTTGGATGTGGCTCACGGTTCCAACTACCAATTCTCCTTCTTACCACCTCCCTTTGATTTAGAGATGGCCTTGTGTTATTCTTTCAATACTCTTCAATTAGTGTTCTCAATGCTTCAACAACTTTTTTATCTTTTTTGTGGAAGTCTCCTCGAGAATGCCCATAATTCATTTGAATTGGTGCCCTCAATTCTTTGCCACCTTTAAACGACTTTTATAATGTTTTTCTACTGATTCTCATTTGTTCACCCATCTTTCTAATGATATGATCTCTTTTTGTTTGACTACTTACCAAAGTCAATGTAATGACACATCGTGTGACATTACTATCCTTTGAGTGTGAGGTCTTACCCACACTCTCATATGCATCCATTAGATTCTTCACAATAGTGTTTTCACTCGATGCATTCGATGTTCTCAGCCCAAGAGTCTTCATGATGTCTCTATACTTTAAACCTTGTATCATTTCAAAAAATAGTTGACATATTGCAGGCTCATTTATCCTTTCAAAGTAGAATTTTCAAATCTTATCAGCATATCTTCTACAACTATGTGCTAGAATCTTACCTTCCATTTGCTGCAAAATATCCTCATCAATACTAATCAAATACTTTGGCTTTCTACACAAAATTCTAGGTGGTGTTCTCCTAGGTACATACATCTCAAAATTAGGAAATTCACCAATATTTAATTGAGGTGGGCTAGATTGCGTACCTTTGATCGAGGGTGAAGCAGAATACATTCCTTGAGGTTCTCGTGGGGATGATGGCATAACTTTTTCGTCAAATCCAAGTGATTATGTACTCTCAACTTGAGATGCGTTGGATGGTGTCCAACCATATTCACTTGTGATAGATGGTGTCCCTCCATATTCACTTGTGGTAGCTGGTGTCCCTCCATATTCGTTTGTGCTTAATGGTGTCCCATCGTATTCACTTTTCGTAGAGCGTGTGTCTCCAACTATGGTATCTGAATCTGTCTTACCACGATGCTTTCCCATTCGTACCCTTTGTGTTACCAAATCCTGTTCTCTTTTTGACGGTTGAGGTTCCTCTTCAGTTGGCTTGTTTTCATCAATAGTACCCAATTTCTTCTTTTCATGATATGTCCTCAACCATTCTCTCTCCTTTGCTTTGAAGGTTTCATACTCTTCGTTTGTTAGTTTATTCTTTCTTCGTTTCTTCGACATGGCGGATAATTTTACCTGTAGCATGGTAATGAGACAAATATTAGTTCCTAAAATATTTGTCCATTCAAATAAATGAAATATATTTCATTCAAGGCTTCATAAAAAATACTTACAATCATCTTGTACAAGACTATTTTTACAATAGACAAAGGTGGTGTAGGGGCATGCCATGATTACAAGATGGGCAAAATTACATTGTTTTCCTTGTGTAAATGGGGTGTTAAAGAAAGGTTTTGATGAAATGTTCAAGGAACCTTCCATGTTATGGTTGTTTGAGTTTTTGCAAGTCATTTTTGAAGTGTTGTTGGTATTGGTGAGGTCTGGTAAGCCCGATTGTCAAGAATTTCAATAAACCCTAGGTTATTTGCATGAAAGTTGAGGGTTTGGTGGTACAACATTTTAGAGGTCAAGGCTCTAAGAAATAATGGTTGAATTTTTTGTTTTGTAACACAATTAGTGACTGTTAGTTGAGATTTGGTGAAAACAAAGTGTCTTGGAGGTACCTCCTTTGTAAAAGAGGGCTATTTGGTGGCTTACAAGGCAGGGCAGCCTATTAATTTTCAATATTGTTGCAAATAAACCTCTTGAAACCTTTTGGTATGTTGTGTTAGGATTTGAAGTGTGTCTTAGATGATGTTTGTTAGGTCTTTTTACGACCTTCTCTAAAGGATATTGAGAAAAATAAATGTTGGAGGGCCACAAGCCTTTAGGTGTGTGTTTGGGATAAGTTGAGTGTATAGTGTTTAAGGGGCTGGTTTGTTGTTTTAGTTTGATCATTTTAAGTTGGTTGGGGTCTTCACCACCTAGGTTTCTATCACATTGCCCCTACCTTCTCAATCCTACCCTATTGGCAAGCTAGTGGAGTGTTGGCAAGCTAGATCACTCACTAGCTTTCCAATGCGGTAGGGTTGAGAAGGTAGGTGTAGCATATGCCTCATAGAAATGGGGTGTCATGATGATGTACATCACCGTGACACCCCATTTATATGAGGCATACGCTGCCCCTACCGCATTGGAAATTTGTACATCACCGTGACACTCCATTTCTATGAGGCATATGTTGCCCCTACCTTCTCAACCCTATTGCATTGGCAAGCTAGTGAGTGAGATAGCTTGCCAACACTCCACTAGCTTTCTAATAGGGTAGGGTTGAGAAGGTAGGGGCATTGTATTCCTCATAGAAATGGGGTGTCATAGTACATCACCGTGACACCCCATTTCTATGAGGCATATGATGCCCCTACCTTCTCAACCCTACCGCATTAGCAAGCTAGTGGAGCGTTGGCAAGCTAGCTCACTCACTAGCTTGCCAATGCGGTAGGGTTGAGAAGGTAGGGGCAGCATATGCCTCATATAAATGGGGAGTCACGGTAATTATATCACAGTGACACCCCATTTCTATGAGGCATACGCTGCCCCTACCATCTCAACCATTTCTAAGACTGGCCTAAACACACAGTTTTAAGGTTTGAAAGTAATTTAAAATGGTGTATTGACCCATTCCTCTCACTTTTCCCACTCTAACTCAAGGAATGGGTCTAAAAAATCACTAAAAAGGTATGGGAATGTTGATTAAGTACAAGGGAGGTCAAGAGTTGAGTTGGGCATGAAGCCCTAGAGTGAAATTTAGTGTTTTCCATGTGAATTTGAGAGGTTTTGACATGCTAAAGTGAGTATTGTGTTAGGTAATTTTTGTTTCTTGTTTAATTGAGTTTGTGCAGGACATTTTAGACCTATTTTAGGTGGCGGCATGTTTTGATAAGGTTGGGAAGTGTGTTTTCCAATAAGCCCTAGGTTATTTGGCTTAAAAAGAGGGTTTTTGGTTTTGGCATCTTGGTGGATGAATTTATGAGAACTAATTGTGAATTATTTGGCTTGAATACATATAAATTACTTCCCACATGTGTTTGGAGGTTTTTTTCAAGTTTCAAGATAAGTTTCTTTGCTAAAGTGTCCTAATTTGAGGCCTAGTTGGTGTAGAAAGCCTGATTTGAGAAAGTTGTTACAAAGTAACCAATAGTGGTTTGTTGGCATGTGATTGTGTACCTTGAAGGGTCCTTGAAATGGTTCAATTCTTGGTCAGAAAAAATATTATCAAGAAGAAATATCCAATTGAATGAGTTTGCAATGGTACAAGGAAGAGTGCTGATTTGGTGAAAAGTGAAGAGTTTTGAGAATTGTGATCAGAATTGTTGTTGTTGGTTGATTTTTTGTTCAATTGTGTTGGTGATCTCCCCCGGTTGTGACATTGCCAACTAAATTATTTTCCATGCTTCCATTTTTGAGCCATGATTGCAAGATAGGCTACACCTTTCCCTCATGTTGCTAACTTAGCCTTCCAATAAAGAGTCTCTAATAGTGGAGAGAAGTGCTCTGAATCCCTTGTAGGTAGACTAATCAAGGAAACATTTAAAATATATCACAAAATAAAAGTGATGAGGTAGGAAGGAAGTGGATAAGGTACCAGAAATAGAGATGAAAACCAAAAATAGTTTCTAAGATCTATCAATGTGGGAGGAGTATATTCCAATTTTTTAGAGACATGTATGGAAAAATTTTGATAGCATGTCACAAGTAATGAGCTGCTTGGTATAATTGTTTGAAAAAATACCTCAATGAAAGCTTCGGAGAGTGTTATGCACATCCATAATAAAGGATTGAGAAATGATGTTTTATTTTACTTCCTTAAACGTGGTGCGTCATATAAGTGTGTGTATACAAATGTGGAAGCATACACAAGGTAAGTCAATTGCTAAATAACAAAATCCCTCAAAGAGATGTGGTTTAAAAATGTAATTGGCAAGTGTATAGAATTGTGTAATTTAAAATGTGCATTGACAACCTAAGGTTGTAATGACAAACAAAAAATGATCAACATGGAATATGCAAAATAACAAAAATGAAACCAAGCCATAATAGAATGAAAGAAAATGTGTAAAGACTTCACATACCTAAAAAACCAGAGTTTCAAATGGAGGAGTTCAACCCAATTATGTAGTCTTAGCTTCTTCTTTCTTCAAACTCCTTAACAATTTGACTTTTTCAAAAGCTTGTTCCCCTCCAAACTTCAATTGTATATCAGTTTTCAATGGAATTCAAACTTGAATTGATATTCTATGTATTTCAACATGAAAACTCTACTATTTCATGCAAAGGTGGTAGAAAGATCATGAAAAAGGTGGTGGAATGTGAAAAAAATTCATGCACACTTCACAACATCATCAAAAAGCTACTTTTTTTTTAAGCACGTGTAGAACTGGGAAAATATGCAGAATGTGGGCCTTGAGATCACAGGGATATTGAGTTTTTTACCATTTTGCGTAACACAAAATGCCTATTTATAACGCGAAAAGCGTTATTTCTTCCAAAACAACCATATCTCTACTTATTCAAAACGCGCTCGCTATGAGAAAGTTGGTTCTTTAATAGATTTATTTTCTCTTGTCTATACCCATATACCCTTAATTATATCGATTTGATTTGATTTTGACGGATCCTGGATTTGATCTGATTTTGCTCGATTTGAAATGATCCTGATGCGGATCTCTGATGATGATGATTTTGACCGGATCCTGATTTGTCGCTTGATCGATTTTGATTGATCCTGATTTCGCGATCCTCTATACCCCTCCCTTCGCAATCCCCTCACCTACCATGCCCTACCCCACACTGACCTCACCCTACTCCCCAACCTCGGCAAGTACCCTCAATCTCCTACTCCTCATCCTCTTAAACCTCAACCCTAAACCTCTACCCACTCACTTCACCCTATAAAACCTTAAACACTCCCCAACCTTAAAACCCTAAACCTCAACTCCTAAACCTCTAATTCTCTAATTCTACTCATGTACCTCAACCTCAAACCCACTTTGTAAACTTCAATGACCACTAACCTTCTAACCCTTTAACCTCAACCCTTAAACTCCTTATCCTCAACCCCTTATACACTCTACCCTATACATTGGACCCTCAACCCCAAACCCCCAATCCTATACCCTGAATCCTCTACCCTCAGCCTTAAACCGTCAACCCTTTAACCCTCTACCCACTACCCTTTATCCTATAAACCCTTAAAAACTCAACCCTAAACCCTAAACCCTCAACCCTTAAACCCTAAACCCTTAAACCCTCTACACTCTACCCTCAATCCTCTATCCTCTACCCTCAACCCTTAAACCCACTTAGTAAACTCTCTACACTAATCCCTCAACCCTATTGACCCTTAATCCCTCAACCCTTAAACCCTAAACCCTCTACCCTCTACCGTCAATCCTATACCCTCTACCCTATACATTGGGCCCTCAATCCTAATCCCTCAACCTCTATACCCTCTACCCT
>VDFB02267382.1:189684-213714 GCA_007258455.2 Sequoia sempervirens | reverse complement strand
CTCTGCCTCCCTCTCCCTCTCCCACCCTACCTAGACAACTCTAGATCTCTCTCTCTCTCTCACTCTCTCTTAAAATTCTCCCTCCCTCTAAAGACATACATAAATACATACATACAAGCATAATACATATGCACATACAATCATACATGTACATGGATGTATATACAATCTTACATACAAGTAGGAATACATACAATATACATTCATACATACATACATACATGACATATAAGCATACATGTGCATACAAAACATGCAAATATATAAAAATATATTCAATATGCATTTAACATAAATCAAGACATAACGCGAGCACGTTATACCGCGCTCGCGTTATGTCTTGCTAGACATGCTCCCCACAAATGAAAAAAACCATGTCAAAACTAACATATAACGCAAGCACGTTATAATGGGCTCGCATTATATCTTTCTTTGGGAATCCCCAAGCCTTGGGATTGGTATTTTCCTTGGAATACCAACCCAAAGGCTTGGAGGGCATTCCCAATGACCAAAGATGTGTTTTTGCAATTTCTATAATATTTCACATATTCGGGTTCGTGCTCATCGTCAGGATTGCACATGGTTCAATATCAAACAAATCAAACATATGGGTAATGTTAGGTTCTCTCTTAGCTATCCAACGATGTAATTTTTTTCACTTTCTGACAATGTTAAGCCATTCATCCATAATTTATTTTGTTTGTATGTCTCTTTTTTGGCAAAAAGCAATGTTTGGTGTTTTTTCATTATAAATTAACCGTTCATCAAAATTTCAAATAAATTACATTTTTAGAAGCTAGACTCCATTCTACAATTTTATTTTATTTTTAAATTAATCAATTAGTTTCCATAATTTGTAGGGGTATCATGGCCAAAATTTTGTTTTTTAGGAAGTGTCCACTTCGAAAATTAGTAAAAAAATAAAATATTCATTAAAAAATTATCAAAAAAATCATGCATCAACTACATACTATTAGCTAACTTATGACTGTAACGATTCTAAAAATACTAAAAAAAAAATCATTGTATGAGGGTCATACAAGAGTTGCTATGTTATGTTTTTTTGACAAAAACAACACCAATTTGTGTAAGTCCCTCATTTGAACCCCTTAATCTCAACCATTTTCAAAATAAATTAGTAGTTTAGAAAGTAGACTCAAAGCACTTGAATCCTTCTTTTTGTTCCATCTCAAAATTTTGAGTGTAAGTATCCTCAATTTCACATCCAAGGTCAATATTTCCTGTTTTCAAAAAAAAGTGGCCACTTAAGCCCCCTTTTTGGGAGCCATCTTGGTGCACATACCCGAAAATTAGTGAATAAAAATGACTAAATAAGTGACCAATTAACAACAATCAATGACTAAATTAACAACTAAATATATCAATGAATAAAAAATGACTAAATAAGTGACCAGTTTACAACAATCAATGACTAAATTAACGACTAAATATACTATCAAATCGATCAATCAAAACAACCAATAAATGACTAAAAATGGTTTAGTCATCAATTCAATCGCATTATAAATGACTGGCAATAAACTACTAATGGTCACGTGATCATGTTCAGTCATTTATATGTAGTTTTTAGTATTTTTTAATCATATATTTTATTTTATTTTGTACTAGTGTAAGGAAAATGGAATCGCCCATGAAGAAAGCACGTCCACTTGAGTAGGATGGCATAAAAAACCAACAAATCTTCCTAAGTAGAATGGAGCCACCTATGAACAAGGCAAAGTTTCCTAAGTATGACTAGTTAGAATATAAGAACACAATCACCTATGAACATAGTGGATCTTCCCATGTAGGAATGTATCCGCCCAAGTACAGAGTGGGACTGCCTATCTAGGGTAATGACCAAAAAATAAAGGATAACTTAAAAATAATTTGGACTCAAACAAGATGGACTAAAGAAAATCACTAGTAATCACAAGAAGACATCAATTTGTACACACCTAGCACTAGTAGAATTTGACAAATAAATGACTAAATTCTACTCATTTTTTGCAACACAACTATAAATGACTAAATAAATGACTAATTTGATCGTTAAGTAAATAATTAGTCATTTATTTAGTCACAATCCATTTGAATAGATCATTTAAGGAATCAAGAATCAATAGTGCCATTCCCATAGTCCACCATGATGGGATTAGAGAGGAAGCATGTTAGGGAGCCCTAACTTCAACACATACTCTCTAACATATTAACATACATAATTGAAATGAACACATATATAAATAAAAAAAGAATTTTCCCAAGTATATATTACTACCATTTCCACTTAGCATTGGCTAGAAGTGCATTAAATTTGAAGCTTCTATGAATGAATGTGAATCACATTACATTTGTTATTTTAGAAGAGTTGCTTCTTGAAAATTCCAGTTCATTTACCATTGCTTCACACCATTTTCCACATATAAAGATATAGAATTGTATTATTCAACTACATACACTTTTAATACCACATGTTTGTTCCATTTACATATACTAAATTGAAACTATTAAATTGTACCATAGACTAAAATCTAAAAAATTATAAAATTCCATCAATATTTAAAAACAATATTATTCATAGAAATTAACTAATAAGATTGTGTCCATATCAATGTAAGATGATTAAACGAATCTCAGCCGTTCATCATTTTTTGCCATTTTTTTTGGCTTTTTTTGTGGTTTTTTGCTACTTTCCCACTGCTATTGGTTTCCCGCTCCTCCAAACTCTTCCTCACTGGTATTGACCTTTCACTTCTCCAATTTGGTGAGCTATAGCCTAAAAATAAGGTTTTGACGAGGGTTTTAGAGTATGTATCTTCTAGGTTGCAATATTTTTAGGTAAGTCGCTTGCCATGGTTTTAGTGAATTTTATTTTTTGGAATCTTTACACTATGGGATCATTTTTGTTGTGTTTTATTTCATTTTAACACAATTATGCTGCTATCTGCTAAATGAAGGGATTGGTTCTCTGGAAAGTTGTCTCATGCTGGGAAAAACAACATTCAGGTAGTTTGAAATATCCCACCCCAATCTGAGATATTTTCTATCGAAACAACCTTGTCTGATTTTTTTGGTTTTAATGAGTTTTGAACAAAATGCCAGATAATGCATGAAATTGCATAACAAGAAATGTTGAAGCACAAATATAATATTAAATTAGATTTATTAATGTCATGTAATTTACATTGAAAGCATTCATACTTGGATGATAATTTCTAATCTTGAAAGCTCTATAAAAACCTTGAAGGATAATCTCCATGAAACTGATGAAGCTCTATGATAACCTCTGAAATAAGATTATCTCTCATAATGCCCTTGGGTGATCTTCCACACTTGTAGACATTCTTCTCTTTGAGGGTTTCGTCCTCAAGAAAGCTTGAATCTTCAAACTACCAGCAAACCCTTGTGGAAGCTCTTCTCCAGATTTCTCCAAATCAATAATAATAATCATGAATGTCCAAAATGAGTTTCAAAAATTCCCTTTTATAATTTCAATTTTCATTTGACTTCATCTCATTTAATTTTATTTTAATTTCATTTTTCTTTTCCCTCATATTTGGTGCTCAACTTTATAATATAAAGTATTCTTTAATAATCACTTGTATCTACCTTTAAATTGGCACTTAATTTTATATTATAAAGTGCACATTAAAAAACTCTTATATCCTTTAAATATAAAGTCCCCTTTTAATAACACACTTTATTATTTGTTGTTATTAATATTAAATGCACAAAACCAAGTTAACCCATATAACTCTAGGATATAATTATGCTACCATGCCGGATATAGTAACTCTGCCAATTGATCATACCAATGACTTACTATAAATAGTAAGTATGCATCAAGGTCTCCTAAATGGCCTTCAAAAGGATACACCACAAATAAAATGGAGTGAAGAGTTGTAGAATATTGAAACAAGCACCCAAGGGGTTGCTATCGAACCAAAGACTACCCTTATAAAAAGGGTCCCCTAAACACTCGATTAGCCTACGGGGACCAATTAGTAGACTAATTGCTATGCCAGACTACTACCTAAGAAAAAGGGGACATTACATTCTGCCCTCCCCAAGATTGCTTGTCCCTGAGCAATCCTCACCTGAATACTAGGATCCCAAAACAATCTATAGAATTCCTAATAATGTATCCACTGCATCTGCTAGGTAGAAATTAAACTATGCTCAACATCACTATAGGCAACTACCCCAATGTAGGAAAATATACTAAGCATAAAAATAGTACAAAAATCCCTGGATCCCATAACCAGAACATAAGTTTTCATTGCATATTACCCATTGACTTCCACTGCACTACTTTGATATCAACTTCACCATGCTAAGAGTGGTGAAGCAACCCAATGGGATCCATCTGAACTACAGTTCCAAACCTGTCACCACCTAGATCCCAATACATCAGAACCTCACATCCAATAAATTTGAAGAGCTAAGAGTATCCTAGCATGTCTACATCACAACAAATCTCACCATCCTTTGCAAACCTCCTATGGATGTGCTAACTATCCCACATAGGTATTGGAAGATGTGTAATTGATCCTCCCAAGTTGAGGAAATGATATAACTCTCCTCCATCACCATGGATGAAGTAACCAAGACATCATGCTACTGACACCACAACCTCCCTAAAACCATGTCTCTAATGGAACTTTTTGAGACCATGAAGTAAAAAACTCTATTGGATACATATCGGCTTCATGGAAATCTGATCTCCTACCCTGCAAGCAACCCTCTACAAGTAACATAGTCTGACACCTATAGGCTCTAGTTCCATCTTCTAAAGATGGTAACACTTCATCCCACAATGGATGATATAAATCTTGAACCAATCCACACCTATGCATCATCAAGTTATCTGTGTACAGACTAAAGGAGAAGTGATGAGCACTCCTAATGATGTAGTCAAGATAGAATGCACCTACCTATGTCAATGGATAACCATCATAGTCATGGGAAACACACTCATCATCACTCTCATATAAATATGGCTCACATCTCTAATCCTGAATGGTTAATTGGGTAGATGCTCTGCCAACCTTCTCTGCATACCCAATAGCATAATCTCTATCATGAAGCAAATAGAGGTATTTTAATTTTATCTCCTCCAAAGCGCTCCTAATAAATTGTAAACTATGAATAGGAGTACCAATCGGGACCCCATACCGTCTCTCCTAAAATTCTACAGACCAAAGGAGGTACTTGACATACTTATGTGTGCAATCAAAACAAGATAAGGTTTGATCAACCCTCTCTCTAGAGACCTTCAACTGATCCCTCCATCTTTGTGGCTCAATAGGTGGTTGACCAAAACCAGCTGCATGGGATGAAATCTCTTATTTGCTTCTTAGAGAAGGGAACAAATCAACATGAGTACTAAAATCCCCACTAGATGACGCCCTACATAACTCCTGTGAAAAAGATGGAACAACATTGTGATCAGTCACACTTATCCTCAGGAACACCAAATGTAACACATTGTTCCCTACTAATCTCATCCAAAGTACTCATCCCATCTATGTCACCTGCAACTGTAATTGAAATGGATGTTTCCAAAACCTAATTATGCACATTATCACAATTCGTGGATGTATGCTCATCACCAACTGTTGCCATAGATATTTGAATTGTATTTGTGGGTGATGAAGACTACACCAATCTCAACTCCACGACAAGCTCATCAATCTATGACAAACTCTTGAAGGGCCATTTGAGTGATCTTCAACAATTCCATGGTAACCTCAAGCTCTTAAGTGAGCTCATCAACCTCCTCCTATTTCCCTTTTAATGCATCGTAACATATCCCATCCCACTTGAGAAGATAATATCTATTAGATAGTAACTGTAAGTAATTATTTTTCATTACCCTCAATGCTTCTCTAAGTGCATGAAAATCTGCAAGGGAAAGTCCACTATCACAATGCTCATCGGTTTCAAGAATAATCCAACAATAATTTTCCAAAAACTATCGAGCAACATCAAAATGTTCTAAGGTTGTAGAAATCATGCCTTCATTCACCTTCAATTTCCCTACCAAATGATGAGACCCCTGTGACAAATCATTTCCACACAAGTTTTTTGATTTGACATCAACACTATGATAAGAGGCTGAATCACCATCACTCACAGATTGGTAAGCATCATCATGTGTGCCATCAACTTTGCACACATCCTCAACAAAGGTACTGCTGATATGTACCTCATGGGATGTCTCAAATGACATGTTAGAGGTTGTTGAAACTCAATTCCCAAAAATCTTCCTATTTTGTCTCTCCTCTAATCCACGTAGGATCTGAATTTGGCTTTGACTCCAAACCAAATATTCACGTTGGAGTCCTACCTAGCCATGATTTTGTCTTGTTCTTTAATTCTCTAGCAGTTAGAAAAATACAAAGCTATTCAATATTTGACTTGGAGTAGACAGGCACTTAGGACTTGATTGCTCCCAGGATGAATTAAATGGCTCATCCAAAAGCTGACGGAAGACTTGTGTCTAGTGCGGCCATTGTATTTCAAGCAGTCTCTTTCCTCAACTAAAGCAGCTACCAAGGAAATACCCGATAGCATAAGCAACTCGATATTTTCCTAGCTTCATATCAATCCATTTTTAAAAATCACGACGACTCCTCCAATATTCTTTATTTGATTTCCTTTATGTTGGCGGCAGGAATATGATGTGATTTGAATATTGGTTATTTAAATAATTGTCCTCTTATAATATTTTTGAGCCTCTTTGAAGTATTTCAACCCTTATACCAAAAGCGGCTTCCTCAATTATTTTTTGCAACTCTAATTTTTTGTCTATTTTTGAGTATTTTGCCTCTTGTCGGCTTTCTTGAATTATTGGTTTGCTAAAAATAACCACAATTTTAGCTTGCTCGATATCTATTGTTGTTGGCCTCAAAAAAATATTTAAATTGTCTTCATCTGCATTTGTCCCATCTAAAAATTGTCTAATCTATGTTGACTTCTCCTATCCACCAACCTGTGTCCTATTTGCCAACATTTAAAATGCATAAGCTTTTTTGCAAATAAGATTCCCTCTTCACAACAATAGTACGACCGAGAAAATAGAATAATAATAAATTATTAATGAAATTTGAAATCTTTCATATATCCATAATATAAACTCTTAAATTGATTTCTAAAATTTTCTTCAAACCCCCAGAAAATTCTTTTTGAAAACCAACATAGGATGGCAGGAAACTGCTTTGATACCACTGAAATATCCCACCTCGATTTGAAATATTTTCTATCTAAACGAGCTTGTCTAGTTTTTTTGGTTTTAATGGGTTTTGAACAAATTTGCAAGATAATGCATGAAATTGCATAACAAGAAATGTTGAAGCACAAATATAATATTAAATCATATTTATTAATGTCATGCAATTTACATTGAAAACATTCATACCCAAATGACAATTTCTAATCTTGAAAGCTCTGTAAAAACCCTGAAGGATGATCTCCACAAAACTGATGAAGCTCTTTGATAACCTCTTAAATAAAATTCTCTCAGAACACCCTTGGGTGATCTTCCACACCTGTAGAAATTCTTCTCTCTGAGGGTTTCATCCTCGAGAAATCTTGAATCTTTAAACTACCAACAAGCCCTTATTGAAGCTCTTCTCCAGATTTCTCCAAATCAATAATAATAATCATGAATGTCCAAAATGAGTTTCAAAAATTCCCTTTTATAATCCCAATTTTCATTTGACTTCATCTCATTTAATTTTCTTTAAATTTCATTTTTCTTTTCCCTCCTATTTGGTGCATATCTTTATAATATAAAGTATTCTTTAATAATCACTTATATCTTCCTTTAAATAGGCAATTAAGTTTATATTGTAAAGTGCACATTGAAAAACTCGTATATGCTTTAAATATAAAGTCCCCTTTTAATAATTGTGCACTTTATTATTTGGCTTTATTAATATTAAATGCACAGGACCAAGTTAACCCATATAATTCCAAGATATAATTATACCATCATGCCAGATATAGTAACTCTACCAACTGAGCATACCAGTTACTTACTATAAATAGTAAGTATGCATCAAGGTCTCTTGAATGGCCTCTGAAAGGATGCACCACAAATAAATTGGAGTTAAGAGTTGTAAAATACTGAAACAAGCACCCAAGGTGCTATTGTCGAACCAAAGACTACCCTCAAAAGGGTCCCTTGAGCACTTGGTTAGCCTACGGGGACTATTTAGTAGACTAACTGCTACAGTAGACCACTACCTAGGAAAGAGGGGACATTACATAGTTGAAACATTCCTCACCCCATTCCTAAAAAAATCCTTTATCTCGCAACCAATATTTTCATGTAAAAGCCTGCAAATTTTGTCTTGAACTCAAGAATCGAGTAGCGCTAAAACCCCTTTTTTTAGATGCTTAATTAAGTGTGCGTACAAAACTTGGGTGCATCAACATGTACTATCCCCTATTTTTTAGGGTTTGGTTTTGTTAGGGTTTGAAATTCTATTCTTTGATTTATTCTTGGTGTGAGCTTGTACCCTTTAGAATGAATGATGGACTTGAGTTTCTTGCATGAGAGACTTATTTGATTTATTCACTATTTTAAACTTGGATTTTTCCAGCATGAGGGACTTATAAGAAGAATTACCCTTTGAAGTAATTATTGTTTATATTATGGATTGTGGAATTATTTGGGCACTGTTCCTATATCAATGGCACAAAGAGCCCCCTTAGAGAATGGAATTGATGGAAAGCAGGGAGACAGATAAGGGATGGGGATTTCATAGCAAAGGAATTATTTTTGTACAAACCAGTTATAGACTCTAACATGGTTAGCTTGAGTTTTGCATTCATCCAGAACTTCTTCTACCATCTTAAATTTATAAATTCCTCAACTGTAACCATGATTTGGGTCTTTAAGAACTTTCATTTATACTTGCAATGAATGCAATATCTATGGATTACCAATCCATAAATGTATAGCATGAGGAAGATAAATGATATACCAGAAATAAATTACATGATTACAGCCTTATTATGACAAGTATATTGAACCATAGAATGATTATGCAAGAAAATCCTCATCTAGGGATGCTTTCTAATTGAAAACACAACCCCCTTTGCACCAAACGTATAATGACAATCTATCTGTTTCAAAACCTGTACTATTACAAAGTCTCAGATTTTGACAGAACCTACCTACACTATTACAAAGTCTATGTTGCATTGTTTGTCACAAGAAAATGGTAATCAGTGATGATTTGGGCATGGGAGCTTGCCATGCTTTTATATGTGATGGATTATTCAGCCCTTGAAGCTCTTTCTTGATCTGTTCATTACATTCTTCACAATTTTGTTGCTTTTGTTGATCTAGTGTTCCTTTCATTAATACAATTGAGGTAGGAGTGCCAATGCAATAACTAATTGTCATTTTTGGACTGTAAGTTGTAACACACATTAGTTACGAATCTTTTGTAAATGCATGCCTGCTTTAGCATATTGTGTTTAGAAGGATTTTTAGTATAATATTTTTCTTGTTTTGACTCTCTGAGTGATCATATCCATTTCAATTGTCCAAACTTATAGAGACATATTGTAACATTTCCATCTTTTAAATTTTTTTATATGGGCTGCTAGTTGCAATCATGGATTGGAAAGCATGAGTGAATTGTTTTTTAAATCTCTCTTTTAATACATAGGGTCCATTTTGAGTGTCCTATTTGTTGAAACTAATGACTAGGAATATTTGTTACTAATGACTGTTGTTAAAACTTATTGTTCATAATTTATTTATCTTGAAAATTGAAAGTAATATATCATACAATTACATTTGATTTTTAAGTGAAAAAAACTCATTTTGAATGTTGGTTAGATTCCTGTTATTAGAATAATGAGATTGTTATTGAATTGCAAATAAAAGTTATTCCATAGTTTACAAATGGATCATGGTAGCGGATATTTTTTTGGATGTCATTAATGAAGTTATAGATTTGTTATTTTGTATGATGATTTCATCATTGTATATCAACAACTTAGCTTCAGAGATAGCAAGGGCAGGGAAACTCAAAATGTGTTGGATGACATGACATGAATTTTCACTTATGATCCTGTATTTAAATTTTTTTATATAAAATGAAAATTGCACTTTGCCACCTTGTTCATGTTCTACTATAAAGTTTGATTCTAGCTCTTTCATCTAGCTCTTGTTAAGTTTTTGCATCTCAAATATATAGCCTGAGGAGCAATTTTATGTTGCTATGATTATTCTCTTTTACCAAAGGAAGATGGTGAATATAAAAAAATTGCATTGCATGATCTCTTTGGGTATTCTCTATTGTTGTTAGTTGTCATGTCATATGGTCGATAAATCTCATTGTTGCAGGTCTTTGTTGCCAATCCTAATAAACCACCTACCATATGCTCATTACTCTTTAAGAATCGTGAAAAATTGCTGATGTTTTTGGAAAGTCTTCACTTTGGAAGAGGTGAATCAAATTTCTAACATTCATCCAATGTTTTAAGGACTGGCAAACTCAATATTAAATATACTAGTTTTGCATAATTTTTCTCAAGTTGTTTTTGTTATTGTACATATTTATGATATTATAGAAGATGAGCAATTCAAATAGGAGAAAATCATTGTCATCAAGGAAATTAAAGGACTACAACCTTCTATTGACAGACACTAGAAACATTTTTCATTTCCTTTGTGATATGAATTTCTACATAAATATACATAAACCTAGTATGCTCCAAAGTTACAAATCCTAACAAAAAAAACTATACATAAACATAGTTGTCACCCTCAATTTCAAGAAGAATTAGCATATTTGTATATATTCATATGTAAGCACATGTTTGTGGTTTTAAAGGTTCTGGGTGTACATGTTCTTGTGAAAATTTTACTATTGCGTTGCCTTTTTGTGGTTTGTATTTGATTGTATAGTCATGGGGAGAAACAAATATTGGTGAGGAGGTAGTTGGAGTATAGATAGATGCACCAGCAAGAGATGGAGAAACAAATGTGACACTGATTGAGTATATTAGTTCGGTAAGAATTATCTATGCCTAGCTACACTTCAAATTTTTTGAAGAGCTAAGAAAGAAACAGAACATATTTACACCCAAAAAAAAGACACGGAATGCATTATATTTGCACACAGAAAAAAAAATAGAGTATTTATTTACTATGCAGTAGAATACAACTATTTTCTTACCCATGTATTTGATAGGGGAATGTTGTATTTATAGATCTACAGGAGATCTCTAGAAGATAACAAATACATAGAAGCTAGAGGTCGATGCTGGAACAATCTGGAAGGAAGAAGCTTCGAGAGAAGCTAGAGGATAGAGTTCCTGGAGAGTTCTATCATTAATATTTTACCTACCTCATCTACGTAGCCAAATAAACAATATTCCAACACCCCCCCATAATGTTTATTTGGAGAGAATAGAAACTTCCTTGAGATGTAACAAGTTTCTAAGTTTTACAAATTTTACAAGAGACAATGCTTTCATAAATATATCAACAATTTGATCTTATGTTCCACAAAATTGTAGTTCTATTACTTGACTTGCAATCAAGTCACAAACAAAATGATGATGCACTTCTATATGTTTAGATTTGGCATGATATATAGGATTTTTGGCTAGCTTAATAGTACTTTGATTATCACAAAATATGATAATAGGAGACTTTTGTGGATGGCATGTGTCTTGAAGTAAGCTTCTAACCCACAAATATTGGTGAGGAGGTAGTTGGAGTACAAATAGATGCACCAGCGAGAGATGGAGAAACAAATGTGACACTGATTGAGTATATTAGTTTGGTAAGAATTATCTATGCCTAGCTACACTTCAAAATTTTTGAAGAGCTAAACAAGAAATAGAGCATATTTACATAGAAAAAAAAGACACAAAATATATTATATTTGCACATAGAAAAAAATAGATTATTTATTTACTATGCAGTAAAATACAACTATTTTCTTACCCACGTATTTGATAGGGGAATGTTGTATTTATAGATCTCTAGGAGATCTCTAGAAGATACCAGATACATAGAAGCTAGAGGTCGATGTTGGAACAATCTAGAAGGCAGAAGCTTTGAGAGAAGCTAGAGGATAGAGTGCCTGGAGAGTTCTATCATTAATATTTTACCTACCTCATCTACGTAGCCAAATAAGTAGTATTCTAACACCCCCCCATAATGTTTATTTGGAGAGAATAGAAACTTCCTTGAGATGTAACAAGTTTCTAAGTTTTACAAATTTTACAAGAGACAATGCTTTCGTAAATATATCAGAAATTTGATCTTTTTTTCCATAGAATTGTAGTTCTATTACTTGAATTTCAATCAAGTCACAAAAAAAATGATGTTGTACTTCTATATGTTTAGATCTGGCATGATATACAGGATTTTTGGCTAGCTTAATAGTACTTTGATTATCACAAAATATGATAATAAGAG
Source organism: Sequoia sempervirens (assembly GCA_007258455.2). Taxonomy (NCBI): domain Eukaryota; kingdom Viridiplantae; phylum Streptophyta; class Pinopsida; order Cupressales; family Cupressaceae; genus Sequoia; species Sequoia sempervirens. The sequence continues at coordinate 201,257 of VDFB02267382.1, read as the reverse complement.
ATTTTTGTGGATGGCATGTGTCTTCAAGTAAGCTTCTAATCTGTATACCCAACTAGAGTAGGCTCTCCTCCATATTTGTATTCAATGCCAAGCTGATAAGTACCCTTAATGTATTTTAATATTCTTTTAGTTGCTTTCCAATGTTCAATGTGTGGATCTACCATGTACCTGGATACAATACCAACTGCATATGCAATATCTGATCTAGTTATAGTAAGATACAAAAGACTCCCAACTAATTGTCTATACAATTTTCCATCCACTTTCTTCTATGTAGAATTAGCACTCAATTTTAATCCCACTTTACATGGTGTATTAGATGGTTTACAATCACTCATATTAAAAAATTTCAATATATCAAGAGCATATTTTTTTTGAGAAAGCATGATCCTTTCTTCTTCTTGACATACTTGTATGCCCAAAATGTAGTGCATCAACCCTAGATTAGTTTTTTCAAAAGCTTGTTTGAGTTGATCCTTGGTTATTTCAATATTATGTGTGATCTCCTATAATAATCAAGCCATCCACATATAATACAATAATAACAAATTTATCATCACTATGCTTTACATACACATGTAGATCAACTTTACTTCTTTTAAATCCTACATTAATAAAGTATTCATTTATTTTGGAGTACCATGCCCTTAGGGCTTGCTTAAGGCCATATAATGATTTTTTTAATCTACACACTAGATGTTCTTCACCACTTTTAACAAATCCTGGTGGTTGTTGCATGTGAATTTCTTCCTTTAGGTCACCATGTAGAAATGCACTTTTTACATCCATTTGAAAGATTTTCCAACCAAATTTTGCAGCTAGAGCAACTATTGTACGAATTGAACTCATTTTAGCAACTGGAGCAAAGGTTTCAATATAATCAATACCTTCTGTTTGTGAGAAACCTTTAGCCACTAGCCTTTCTTTGTGTTTTTCAATAGCTCCATCTGATGTGAACTTCGTTTGGTAGGTCCACTTGCAACCAACCACATTTTTCCTTTTGGAAGTGTTGTCAATTCCCAGGTTCCATTTTTCATCAAAGAATTGTATTCATCTTGCATTGCTACCTCCCATTCTTCTTTTCTTTTTTCTTCCTCACATGTACTTGGAGTGTCAACCTGCATCACCCTAGTCATAAGAGCATAGTTAGCAAACATATTTCTAGGTCCTTCTTGGTAGATTTCATGGATGCTTCTAGTCTTTTGTGTGTCTTCATCATCACTTTCACTTGATGCTTCAACTTGTGTTCCTTCTTCTCCTGCAGAAGATTGCACACCTTGATTTGGATCATTAGTAGACTTATCTTCATCAATCAAGATTGGAAAGTAAGATAATGTAGAAGAATTTTCACTTTCAATATCTTCATCAAACCATACATTTCTTTTGATATGAATTTCATTTGTTTTAGGATTATATAACCTATATCCTTTTGACTCCTCACTATACCCAACCATTATGCACTTCTCACTTTTCCTTTCGAGTTTGCTCCTTCTTTCATCAGGAATGTGGGAATATGCATTACAACTAAAGACTCTAAAATGAGATACTGTAGGCTTTCTACCACTCCATGCCTCTTGTAGTGTTATGTTCAAAACTTCCTTAGTAGGTTTTCTATTCAAAATATAAACTGCAGTACAAATTGCTTCAGCCCAAAATTTAACTTCTATATTTCTAGAGTGAAGCATGCATCTAGCCATTTCTATTATAGTTCTATTTTTTCTTTCTGCAACTCCATTTTGTTGGGCTGAGTAGGAGACAGTTGATTCCTTTTTGATACCATGTTTACAAAAATCTAAGAAAGCTTTGTTCACATATTCCATTCCTCTATCTATTCTTATTATCTTTAGAGAACTTCCACTTTGATTTTCAGTTAATGCCTTAAACTCTTTAAACTTATCAAACACTTCATCCTTCCTTTTTAGAAAATATACCCAAATTCTTCTAGTATAATCATCAAAAAAGGTGAGGGCATACCTTGATCCAGCAAGTGATGGTGTTCTAAAAGGACCCATTACATCACTATGAACCAAATGTAAAGGAGTTTTTTCTCTCCACGATTTACCTTGTGGGAAACTTTCCACATGTTGTTTTCCCATAGCACATCCCTCACACACCTTGTGACTTGATGAGATTTTTGGAAGCCCATGCACCATATATATTTTCTCCATAAGCTTGAGACTTTGATAGTTGATATGTCCCATACGCTCATGCCATAACCTGCTTATATCATCATATTTGGCAATAGCACACATATTCTCATCTCCACATTTAGAAGTGAATTCTTGGAATTTATATAACCCATTTTCCATTTTACCAATTGTAGTCACTTTGTAATTATTACTCACATCCTTGATTAAACATTTGTCATTGTAAAATTCTATTTTATACCCTTGATTAGCAATTTGAGATACAAAAAGAAGATTTGTCTTCAATAATGGAACTAACTTCACATTTTTTAACACACCATTATCAACTTGAACATTTACTGTTCCTTTAACTTCCAATACACTGTTATTCCCTAAATATATTTTTTCTGAATTATTGTCATTCTTTAGTGACTCAAATTGTTCCTTATTATAGCACATATGTTGTGTGGCACCAGAATCAATAACCCAATCCTCCTTATAATTATTTGTTTTAAGTGCAATACAAAGAGCATTACTTTTAGAATCAAAACTTTTTGTAAACTTATTTGTCTTCCTTTTTGTATCTTTAATCCTCTTATAACATTTATTGGCTTTGTGACCCATTTTCCCACAATAATTACATTTCTATTTGCTTTTATTATAATCCTTAGATGGGACATTTTTATTCCCATACTTCCAATGCCTTTCTTTAGACTGATTCTCTTGTGACTTTTTGTAATTTTGTTTCCCTTTCATTATGAATGCTTGAGATTCATCACTAAATAATTCTCTTTCTTTAATTTGACGTTTTCTTCTTGCACTAGCTTAGAACATAACTCTTTAGATTTAATGTTTTTTAATTTATCTGCAGTATCTAGTCCCCTTATGAATGATTGATAAGATCTTGGAAGACTTTGTAATATTATTTGCACAAAATATTTATCATCTACATTCTTTCCAAGAGATGCAAGCTCATTTTTCTTTTCCTTTAATTTACTTAAATGAGGGACTAGCTCTTGTGAACTTGATAATTTCATATTATATAATTTTGTGGTAAGAGTTAGGATCCATACATCACCTGAATTTTGAAATGTATTTTTCAAAATATTCCATACTTTAACTCCACTTCTTTCATTGCAAACTTCTGGAAGTACTCCATTTGAAAGAGTAAGCTTGATCAATGTTGCTACTTTTTTATCCCTTTTATCCCAATCTTCTTGCTCTTTTCCAGCACTTGTTGGTCTTTGTTCACTACCATTAACAATTTCATAGCAATTTTGAAGCGTTAGAAAAATCTCCAAACGAGACACCCAATCATAGTAATTCTTTCCATTTAGTTTGATTGTAGGCAAAGGAATACCAATCAAATCCATTATATTAAATTCTCTCCTTTTTGGATGAGAATGAAACAAACTTCAGAAAACCTTAATACCCAAATGAAAATTTCTCACCAATCTTTCTGTATTGATATTCCTTCTTTGCTAGAGTGTTGTTCACTTGCCACAAGAATGTTGGTGCTGCACACAACAAAATTGCAACTTGGCTTTGATACCATGAAGAGATAAGCAATAAACATAGCATATTTACATAGAAAAAAAAAGACACAGAATATATTATATTTGCACACAGAAAAAAATAGAGTATTTATTTACTATGCAGCAGAATACAACTATTTTCTTACCCATGTATTTTATAAGGGAATGTTGTATTTATAGATATCCAGGAGATCTCTAGAAGATAATATATACATAGAAGTTGGAGGTCGATGCTAGAACAATCTGGAAGGCAGAAGCTTCGAGAGAAGCTGGAGGATAGAGTGCTTGGAGAGTTATATCATTAATATTTTACCTACCTCATCTACGTAGCCAAATAAACAGTATTCCAACAAGTTTTATTGTGATTTTGGAATATGGTTGATGCTACTAGGATAAGTTGGCAATAGAAGCCCACAGTCCATAGGATTTGAAGGCTCCATTCTCATACCAGGGCATGCAATGGGCATATGGAACTAGACTTTTCCCTTATAATGTTAGGACTTATGATTTAGAAAAGGTCTAACTAAAATGTAACCTATCACTTCACAAAATTAAGTCTATTATTCTTGTAGGGATATTTCCAGAAGAGAGTGACAATACTACATGTATTATGCTGATTATTTTGAACCTGGGTATATTGAAATGCAAACTTTGTAATAGTTAATCCATCTTATTATTGATGAAATGGTCATGACTGCCATTGCATTTCTTGACAACTTTTATTTGAGAACAAAACTCATTACATGAAATTTTGTCATATTCTATATGGGAAAGATTACAAAATTTTTACAATAATTATTATTTTTGCATTAGAATTTGCAATAAAACTTCACAACTTTCTTCTCAAGTGCTCCCATGGGGTCCTATGTGGAATTTATTTAATAAATGTTGTGGATTGTTCCCACTTTGATGTGTATCTTAAGCACAGATCCATGGGTTTTGGAAGCTAAGTACAATAGGGTATTTTATTGTTTGCTCTTTTGTGTAGTTTTACTTGTACTTGTAAATAGCCTTATTAAATCATCTCTCATCAAGTTTCTTACAATGGGAAAATCTTTGGATAGTTTCTGGGATTAAAAAAAAGACAAGTATCTTTAGGTTCTGTATCAAAATCAAGGGAGAAGATTTTTCTTGTAGAAGACTCTTCATTGTGGCATGTGTATGATGCTATGAAGAAAGCTTGCAATTGAAGAATCCATTTTTGGAGACAACATCAACAAAGCCATTCAATTTTGGTTCTGCCTAATGGCAATTTTTTCCATAACAATTATTTTTGAAAATTCATATTTCCTTAATATGACACATTGCACAAGGTAAGGGATGACATGCCTGCAGTCATAAAAAAGTTAGGACCTACAATGTAATTTATTTCTCCCAAATTATAGTTCAAGTATAATGTATCATGAAAATGATTGTTGATGGTTACTTAGTGAGGACTACACAAGTAATCATGATATGGAATCTTTGAGCTCCACAGTTTTATGTTGTAAGCTTTCTGGATTAGATTGCACAAAATACAAATGCATGTGTAGGTTTGTGGGTGCATATACATGTGTGCAATATGGCTTAGAAATAATAGTAACCTACGTCTCCTGCTTATGAGACTCGATAAAATGGAAACCATTGCCCACATGTATCACTTTATGGTAAATACCGGATTATTATAAATCAAGATACAAATTTGTAAACCTACCACATCTTATGAACTACCAACGAACAATAGCTATTGATGAAGGTAGTCATACATAACATGGTGGTGCTCCACCAAACCTATGGCCAATGACATGTACAAATTAGATTCTATACATGAAATTGTTTTAATTGAAACTAGAAAAGTGATTCCCAAGAGTGCAATTTGATACATCTAGGTGAGCCAAGATTGAATACTTTGAATAGAAGCATTGGTAGCATGATCAGTGACATTGTTATTGTGCTTGCAATTGAGGTTGATAAAGATTCCTCTGTAGTTTTTGTTGGACCCATCACCACCTCCATTGCTATAACAAAGCATAGTTGGGACATGTCATGTTTTGATATGATCAAAGGTGAATAGATATGGTCTTTTAATATATATTTTTCTGAATATGGAAAACTTATATGTAAGGTCCATTCCTTTTAGCTTTCTTGGTCAATACAAGGTTGGGGAATGTCATGTTTTGATATAATCAAAAGTGAATATATATGGTCTTTTGAGACAGTTATATTGTCAATGCATAGTGAACAATGTCATATTTATTTCATTTTATTCTAACTGTGGTTACTTGGTTTCAGACATGAATGCTTTCCTCATTGGTTTCAGACATAAGTGTCTTTGTTTTTAGTTGGTTTGTAATGGAATTGATTACAAAGAAATTATACAAATCTATGTGTATTATGTCTCATGTTCCTAATGGCAACAGTTCTTTGATGGTTTCAGGCATAAGTCTCCATGCTTCTAATTTTGTTGGTGTCAGTTCCATACTTAGATCTCAACGTGATGGAAGGCTGACCATACTTTTGTTACCAATTTTTTTTCATGACAACAAGGATACTGAACTTGGGCCTTTTGAAAGCGGTGTCTAATTTCCAAAGTCTAATACAAGTAAGTGTAGAAATTCTATCCATTTCACATCTATAAACATCATACATTGTTTGTGGCATCTATAAATTGGTAACCTAAAATGACTTGGGTATTTGAGATGCATGCAACCCTTGTTCATCTCTTGTAAATCCACAGGATTTTAATTTTTTCATTCATGTGAAAGGATATAATCCTAGAGACATTTTTTGAAAGTCTGTGTGGCATACAAAAGGAATTTGGAATCTTTAAGTCTTCTTGCTTTTGCCAAAAGAAGTCAGAATTGTAGTGTGCATGTTTGGGGGAAGGAGTAGAAATGCTAGCTATTTTTTGAGTGACAAGGAATTTGGAATTTGTGAGATATCTAGCCACTCTCAAAGTAAGTGCAAAGTGTGCATGCAGAGTAAGAAATAGAAATATTGGCTGAGTTTTTAGCAAATATTTTGCACAGGTGGATGACAGAGTAGAACAACTGGCTAGTTATTATTATTATTATTATTATTAACAATGATTTAGTTCTCAGGTTAGTTTTCTCAGCCCAAGGATTGTCTTCACAAAATATTGTCCATATAATGACTCATTAACAGCTCAAGGTTGTCAATATTTTGTTCTTTATATAATGGTTCAATTGCATTTTAAGTTATATTTCTAAATGGGTTCTTTTTAACATAGTTGAAAAACTCAAACATTTAAATTTTATTTGGGTCACACTTTGTCATCCATCATCAAAATATGGAGAGAGCACAAGAAAAGTAAATATAAAATGAAAAATTACAAATCTATATTACCATTTTACATTGTCCTCTCTTACTCTCTTTTCATTAGCATTATTACTGTCAATTACTTTTTTAGATTGGTCTATAGTCAATAAAATTTTGAACAAAAAAATTGTGTAACATTTAAACTAGGTGCAAACTTAGGATTTCAAATTCTTGATTTTTATGAGGCTATGTTTGGATAAGGATCTAAATAAACACCAAAAATAATTCTTTTTGAAGAAAAATCATTCTTATACCTGAAGTTTATGTGCTTGATGATGTGAGAAACACTACGAATAATGAACATTTATTGATTATTGGAGCTTTTGTTGTATGCATGATAGTTTGATATTATGCTTGGAGGTATGCAAGTGGTGTGGGAGGAGGAATGATTATAAACCATTTTCTTCTCCAAACTAGCCTGTCACCTCAGGTAACATAATTTTACTATGGAAAGCTCTTAGACATGAGCCAAATTGGTTAGGATGTTTGTCGTTTTATGCCGTTTCGTATGAAAGTGTGTTTATCTAGGTTACAGTAAAATATTTTGAACAAATTACTATTTTATTGGCAGGTAACAGTTGTGACATGTGCATTCATGATGTTTTTCTTTTCTTCCATATCTGTAGCATAGTTTTTGTTGTTAGGATAAATACCTTTGGAGCATGCAATTTTTTTCTCAATTGCAAGCTTTATTTCTTCAACATTAGGTCTTGTTGGAATATTATTTAATTCCGCAGTCAGCAGAACTGTCAGCTCAGCCCCCACGTCAGAATGAAGACCAACTTGCAGCCAACAAATTCCCCCAACATTTATTTTGGTTGGTGATTTTGAAATTCAAATAGAGTGCTCATCTTTGAGCTTGAAAGGCCAACGAATACCTGCAGCAAATTAAAGAGGTTAGGTAGATTTGAATTTTGAATCAAGCGCTCATTTTCATGAGCATTTTGAAACAAGACAAATGGAATGTCTTTGTATTCGTTGGAGTTTGAGTTTTGCAGAAGTTTTGTATTGGAAGGTGACCCTCCAGCAGCAGATGAAAAAAGGAATGTTCAGCATAGAACCAGTGACAGCATTAGCACAGGGAATGTTTTAGCAGATGCAGCGCATTGTCAGCTGTAGCTACAGGATTGTAGCAGTTTATGTATTTAAGGTGTGAGTGTAGCACCAAGTCATTGGACATCTGTCCAAATAGTTTAGTTTTATTTTGTTCATGCAAATTAGAGAATATCCTCTGAGTTTTTGTATTTTGGAAAGAACAAGGAATATATGCAAAGTTTATTTTTTGTCTGTTTAGTCTTGTTGTCACTGTGCGTACTCTGTGCGCTTTTTGTGCGTTTATTTTTTGTCAGCCCAGTAACAGTTGCACAAGCTGTGTATCAACACCCTTGCCGCCCCAACAAAGTGGTATCAGAGCCCTATTTTTTTGGGTAGTCAATCAGTAGTTAGTTAGTTTGTTTATTATGGGTTAAGCCCTAGGTTATCTAGGCATTAAGTTTTCTCAAATTTTAGGTGAAATATGGTAGGAGGTGAGAACAAAGGTTGGCAGCAGCCACCTCATTTTGATGGAAAAAATTATGACATATGGGCTAAGAAGATGAGAAGCATCTTAGTTGCAAATGACCTATTTGAGTTGGTCACAAATGGGTTCAATGACATCATAGACCCAAATGCATTTGCAGCCCTTTCAAATGCACAAAAGAATCAATTGAAGGAGACCCGAATGAAGGATGCCAAAGCCTTCAATTTGATTGAGGAAGCCTTGAGTGAGGCTATTTTCCCACGTATTGCAGCAGCAAATTACTTAAAGCAAGCTTGGGATATATTGCAAAATAGCTATAAAGGGACTGACAAAGTGAGGTTAGCTAAGTTGCAGCTCTTGAGAAGAAACTTTGAGACTCTACAAATGAAGGATAATGAGTCCATTTCAGATTTCCACACTAGGGTTTCAACCTTGGTAAATCAGCTAAGAGTCAATGGAGAAACAATGGAAGAGCAAAGGATTGTTGAAAAAATCCTAAGAAGTCTACCCACTAAGTTTGACTATGTAGCAGTTGCCATTGAAGAGGCAAAAGACTTGTCTCAAATGACCATAGATGAGTTGATGGGTTCACTACAAACCCATGAGCAGTGGTTGAACAGATCCGCTCCTTCCCTAGAGCAAGCATTCAAAGATCAAACCAATGCAAGAGGTCGTGGAAGAGGAAGAAACAATAGAGGAAGAGGAGGTTCTGACAGCACAGAGGAGATGAGCAGCTCACTGTCAGCAAACCAGAACCAAAGGATGAACAAAAGTTTGAATCAAAGGAGTGACAAAAGCAATGTGCAGTGTTATTACTGTCACAAATATGGCCATTATGCTAATGAATGTAGAAAGAAGCAGCGTGACCATGGAGGTCAAAATGCTAATGTAGAAAATGAGAAAAAATCTGAAAATGACAAGCAATCACATGTTTTCATTGTTTGCAACCTTGTTGAGCGTAGCAATGATGAAGTATGGTACTTGGATAGCAAATGCAGCAACCACATGAGTGGTAATAAGAATTTCTTTACCTCCATTGACAGTAGTCTAAAAAATGAGATCAAAATGGGAAATGATGAGAAGGTTCTCGTCATTGGAAAAGGTGTAGTTAGCATCCAAACCAAGAATGGTGAAAGACAACAAATCCAAGATGTCTATTATGCCCCCGGCATAAAACATAATCTATTGAGCATTGGACAAATGGTCCAAAACGGTTACAAGATCCTGATGGAGAATGGACAATGCAAAATATTTGATAGAGGAAGCAGCAAAAGAGTGATGGTTGTAGTGCAGATGATGAGAAACAAAATGTTTCCTCCCAGGATGCACATAGTGTCTGCAACAGGAATAGCAGATGGTCAGCAATGACATTGTTCACCGGCACTGATAGTAGTTTCACAACAGTCGGCATTCAAGCCAGTCATCAAAGACCCATCTAAGCTATGGCATTTAAGGTATGGGAACTTAAGCTTTTCAAGTTTGAGTTTATTGTCTAGAAAAGGTATGGTTAGGGGTTTACCATCCATTGTAAAACCTGATGGCAAGTGTGAGGCTTGCATTTTAGGAAAGCAACATAGGCAACCATTTTAATCCGGGTATTTTAGGAGAGCAAAGGCACCACTTGAGTTAGTGCACTCAAATTTGTGTGGACCCATGAAAACCCCCACCTTAGGAGGAAATACATATTTCATGACTTTCATAAATGACTATAGTAGAAAAATATGGGTCTATTTCTTGAAAAAAAAATTAGAAGCCTTTGAGAAGTTTAAATGGTTTAAGGCAGCAGTTGAGAAGGAGAGTGTCACTATATCAAAGCCCTTAGAATAGATAGAGGGGGAGAGTACATCTCAAATGAATTCCTAAATTTTTGTAGGAATGAGGGAATTCACAAACAATTCACAACTAGGTATACCCCACAACAAAATGGAGTGGCAGAAAGGAAGAATATGACCATTCAAGACATGGCGGCAAGTATGCTGAAGGAAAAAGGGCTGTCACACATATTTTGGGGAGAAGCTGTAGCAACAATAGTCTATATATTGAATAGGTGCCCCACAAAAGCTGTCCGTGATAGGATTCCACAAGAGGCGTGGACAAATAACAAATGGAGTGTTGAGCACTTGAGGATATTTGGGTGTGTAGCATACTCACTTATGCCAAAAGAGAAGAGGCAAAATTTTGATGATAAAGGAGAAAAATGCATCTTCATAGGCTATAGTGAGGAGTCAAAGGCCTACAAATTGTACAATCCCATCACCAAAAATGTTGTAATCAACAGGGATGTATTTATTGAGAATGAAGCATGGGATGGAATGGTGGATGACATCACGGGTATTTCAGTCACAATACCCCTTGATGATGATGAAATTGCAGATGATAGCAACATAGGGGGAGCTTAAGAGAGCAATATCTCAGCAAGAAACCACTGTAGAGCATTGGAAAATAGTAGCTTCAGTGATCTGCAGTAGAATAGTAAATTTGGCAGTGTTCAGCAGAGACAGCAATCTGGTAGCACTAAACAGAGGCAGCAGACTAGCAGCTCCAGAATTCGGCAGAGCAGTAGCTTTGACAGTCAGCAGTACAGTAGCTCCAAAGGTCAGAGTAGTAGCAGTTTGGAAGCAAATTCAGATCCCACACTCGCATCATTGATTCCAAGAAGAACAAAGAGTGTGAGGGAGATCTATGACAGCACACAACATGCTGATTTTGATGAGAACTTGGACTTTGCACTATTCTCCTATAGTGATCCAACACACTTTGAGGAAGCGATGAAAGAAGATAAGTGGTGTAAGGCCATGGATGAAGAGTTGGAGGCTATAGAGAGGAACCAAACATGGGAGTTGACCGAGTTACCTTAGGGTAAGCAAGTGATTGGACTGAAGTGGGTCTATAAGACCAAGTGTACTACAGAAGGGAAAATTGAAAGACACAAGGCAAGACTTTTTGTCAAAGGGTACAAACAGCAGCCCGGTATTGATTATGATGAGACATATGCACCAGTTGCAAGGCTGGAAATAGTGCGGATAGTCATTGCAATTGCAACACAACATCAGTGGAAAGTGATGCAGATGGATG